>DWHP01008911.1:0-10392 GCA_018247895.1 Parnassius honrathi | reverse complement strand
CCCAGCTCCATTCCAATAGAATTGCTAAATTCACAAGTGATGTTTAGCAATTCCATAAGATGGGAGCGACTGGAGGCTAATAACTTGAGGTCATCCGTATAGAAAAGGTGGGTCACTTTTGTCCCTCACTTTCGTAGCTGAAATCTCCTTCCGGAGCCCTCCAGCAAGGTAGTGAGAGGGTTCAGAGACAGGCAGAACCAGATTGGACTCGGACAATCATCCTGGAAGATACCCCTTCTTATCCTTATGTGGTTCTCCGCAGTCATCATCCGCTTGCCCAGATGACTAAGGTTCGTACTACACTGCCCCATACATTGCTCGAGGAAGTCTCTAATTGTACAGTCTACCTTGTACAGTTCGATTCGGAGCCCCATACATGGCTAAAGAGAGTAGCCATGTATGGGGCTCCGAGTCGAACACCTTTCTGTAATCTATCCAGGTGGCGGAGAAGTTCCAACAGTTGCGTTTCACCACTTTGCCAATGACCGCATCAATTAGAAGTGATTCCTTGGTTCCACGACCACCGCCCCGACATCCATTTTGAGCGCGCGACATCACCTGATTTAGCTCCAGGTGACGAATGATTCTCGCACTCAAAATAGATATCAGTGTCTTATATATGGTGGGTAGATACGTGATGGGGTGGTATTTGCTCGGGTCTGTGGTATACTGATCTTTAGGAACCGAGTGAGTGATCCCAGTAGTGAAGAGGCTTGAAAGCAACTTCTGACCGAGAGCATCTTGAAACTGTCGGGCGAGCACAGCTTGACACACTACGAACCCCTTCAGCCAGTAATGATGCAGCCCGTCAAGCCCTTGACTTTTCCTGTTTGGAGCCCTACGGACCGCCTCAGCCACGTCTTCCAGCGTCATGGTGACGGGGTCCATAGACGTAACTCGCACTTTGGCTCACCACAACTTCCATCCAAGGGCCCTCGCTGTGGTTTACGGGCTCTGACCACAGGCTACGCCAAAATGAAACAATGTTAGCCTGATCTGGTCCTGGGCCCGCTCCACATACCTCTGGTCGCTCCAATGATTTATAGAGCCTCTTCTGATCACTCTGGTAGAGACGATTCTACCGCCTTGACCTCTCGCTAAATCGTCGAATCCGCTTCCCCTAAGCAGCGATTTTTTGCTTCAGGTCATCTATGCGCTCCGTTAGTTTCTGCGTGATATCCGGCTGGGACAAACCAATATTTGTCCCAGCAAACGCCATTCTAACGGTGCGCACAACTCTCGGTCTGTTATTATTCGACCTGAAGCTTGTTAGTCTGCCTATAAGGGCCTTGCCTTGCCTTTGCGATACGGTCCTCGATCCCTTTTGTCCAGGCTAGGATGGCGCTACTTTGTCGAGTAGCACGTCCAGCCATGGGAAGTTTGGCGCCAATAATACGGTATACTGCCAGTGCAGCGCCAAAAAGAATTGAGTCCGTTTCGCAAAGGTCCCGGCGGGCTTCCAAATAGGTCACCAGCATTGGGTTAGGATATGCTTTCACCGAATACGAATATTCGGCCGAAAGTACGGTAAAAGTGTTACCGAACAGAATATTCGGCTAAACTTTATTCGGCACGATCATCTCGGTACATAACCAGTACTGAGTAAATTACCGGTACATGCTTATGTTTTGACTATTTTTGTGAGAAAAAAGTATTTCCTTGTGTTATTCTTAAGAAAATTGAGTGGCAGGAGTTATACCATTTGGACCTATTTTAGCGAAACCGACGACCAAAGTAAAGTGAAATGTACTAATGTAAATGAAATGTACTAGTGTAGTATTTATTTGTTTGATTACAAAAAAAATATCAAGCTTTCTATTTGCTATAATTGGAAATAAATCTACAGTGCCTCTAAAACATAACGCTATACATGAAAAAAAAACCCTTAAATAAAATATACTTTCAACAGTAAAATTATGAAAGACATGGCGTTACTCAATTCGTACATTTAAATACAGTGGACACTTTGAGTACTACTTTAACGAATGTTCGGTGATTTAGCCTAATATTCGGCCGAATACAATTATTCGTTAAAGCTGCCGAATATGCCGAATACCGAATATAAAACGAATATTCGGCCCATCGCTAATTTTTACGTCTCTGCATACGAAACAACACTGGTGTGGTGACCAAAACAAACGCTCCTCGCGCGCTTGTGGTCTACGAGTCACATGTGCGGCAACAAGGCCACGCGCTTTGCACGACTTCTATTGCCTTATTATATAGATTTCTGTGGATGGGCCGAATATGGATTTCACCGAAATTCGGCAACCAATTTGTGTCGAAACTTACTACCGTAAAGCCATTGAGGTATTAATGTACTAGAACGGACGACACGAACAAAATCTGCCACGTGCGGCTGTGCGGGAGGAGGCGGCCGAGTCACAGAACGCGCGAACACTAACGTACGCCAAAAATGGCGTACTGCCATTGAAAAATAATGCAAAAGAGCATAAAACGAGTTGTTTTTCATGTACTTACCGGTGAAACGTCACACCTTGACTTTTTTTGGTTTTCCGAGGATGATGGATTCCACTTCCACTTCGAGGTGCGTTCTCTAGTACATTATACCCCAATGCCTAAAACGCGCGGTATTAGCACCGGACCCTGCCCCCCGCTCCCCCGTCACACATGACATGTTATTGCATCATCTAGATATTCAGTAATCTATGATCTAGTTCTGAGCAAAAAGACGGCACATGCTTATGTTTTCACTATTATAGTGAGAAAAAAAGTATTTCGTTGTGGTATTTTCAGTGAAAATTGATAATTATATGATAAAAATGAGTGGCAGGAGATCTACAATTTAACTTATTTTAGAGAAACTGACGACCAAGTAAAGTGAAATTTACTAATGTAATGTAATGTTTCTATGTTTGATCCAAAAACATTTAATCAAGCTTTCTATTTGCTATAACTTGACATAAATCTAGTGTCTCAAAAACAGATTTAACCCAAAAATAAAATATACATTGAACAGTAAAATTATGAAACACATTCGAATACAGTGGACACTGAGTAGCACTTTAACGAATTTTCGGTGATTTAGCCGAATATTCAGCCGAATACGAATATTTGGTAAAGAGGTAATCTGTGCTCTAGTATATATACAGTGTACTCTGTAACTTATACCGTTGCTCTTCAAATTTCAAGACTGTACATACTCGCTAACGAACGCTCTATAGCTTGATTATGTAAACTCTAATATTGTTTTGTACTAAATTACAAATTAACTAAATTAAGTGATATACTAAATAACAATACTCAATCGATAATTAAGACTGACCGACCGATTTACTAATCCTTTGTAATTATCTATTAATAAGCTGAAATGACAATGGGCCGGCCATGTAGGTCGAAGAACCAACAACAGATGGGTAAGAAAAGTTCTCGAGTGGCAGCCTCGTACCGGTGGGTGAAGTGTTATATTGGGCAGCCCCTACAGATGGAGTGACAAACTGGTAAGACATAAATAAAGAAAGTAAGAAAGAAAGAAAATATTTATTTCGCCACATAGACACAACGCCATTGTTACGGCCCAGAGTTGCCTAGACTTGGGTCGACCCGGTTAGGGCCCATGAATAACCAGCTCGACGAGCAACTAAGTGACGAACCCAGTGGCTTATGGAATGAAAAAAATGGCGCAAACAACCGTTGTCTTCCTAATTTATAATGCCGTCTAAAACAATAAAATAAAATGAAAAACGAGTTTTAAACAAGTAATGAAAATATCATTAAATTTGAAAAATCTTAGTAAAGGTTTAAGAATGGCAAATGAGCTTTGTGATTTCTTTATGAAAATTGATCCACCTATGGAACGAAGTCTTATTTTTAAGAGGGAAATTGCTAACGCCACTGCTGAATATCAATATGAATTGATTATCCTTTTAAAACCAAGCA
Organism: Parnassius honrathi; assembly: GCA_018247895.1. NCBI lineage: Eukaryota > Metazoa > Arthropoda > Insecta > Lepidoptera > Papilionidae > Parnassius > Parnassius honrathi. Next base: position 6,492 of record DWHP01008911.1, on the reverse strand, counting down.
AGAAAAAATAAAAAATGTCTTTAAACCATGGCCTGAAGATAATAATTAGTCAATATGGTCAAAAATATCAATTAAATTGATTTTTTATAAATTTGTTTTTATTTTGTCACCTAGTTACGTATCCCCTATAATCCCATATGAACTACCATTCCATATTCAGTATTCGCGGCATATTTACAGAACATATACCCCGCGAAGAAAGAGCTTTTACTGTACTCTATTATATAATTACGATAAATAATGAAATGAAATTATGAAACGGGTTTTATTAATGGAGCCCTGTAGAACTTCAAGGATATTCGCTCTGAATAGTTAAAATTGTAATTAGCGAAAATCGGGCAAATTTTGTAGAGCTTAGAACAATATTTATCTTTGATCACCCAATCAGCCAGCTTAACCTAATTCGTTCCCTTTAAGCCTAATTGTTTTCGCGTTCGCTGACGTTTGTATAATTATTTGACGCGCGATTTGTTCTGTTTTTTAGGATAATCCATTTGAGCCTTATTCTCTCGCATTATAATTTATTTCGGAATACTATCTCTATATATAAAAATAAATTGCTGTCCGTTAGTCTCTCAAAATTTTAATGAATTTTTTAGTCCCTGAATGTGTCCCTAAATAGTTTACGTTTTTTGATTGATTTTTTATTTTTGATTTACAGTTGGATCCAGTAATCCATCTGCACAGGATAGGATTACAGTGCTCATGTCCATACGCAAGCACAGTTGCACTCTCTATTCCCCTAATTCTCGTTGCCCAATGGGACGGTTAACCGACACGACACGAAATAGATCAGAGACAGGACGTACCGGCTTTACGTGCTTTTCGACTTACACGAAGGTTAAACACCGCCTATTTCCTCACTCCGGGCTAATACTGAGAATTTCTTGACAGAAAAACCCAAGAAATGATTTTGACATGTCCCGGGATTCGAACCTAGAACCTTGTGATCAATCACCGTGTTTAAGACCATCGGAACGGCTAATTAATCTCTATAAATAGAAATCAATTGTTGTCCGTTAGTCTCGCTAAAACTGAAAAACGGCTCGACCTATGTTGATGAATTTTTTCGAATGTGTTTGAATTGGTCCCTGGATGGTTTAGATTCATATTTGGCGGCGCTGTTGTCGAGGACCAGAAATCATCTGTGCGAAGATGTATTACAGTTTACAGTTTTTCTGACCGGGAGGCCATGAGGAAGGAGAAGGAGCTCCATGGAATTTCCAAAGTTCTACTTAAAGTATGAAAAAAGCTACAATTGAGTACAGTGTAATTTTCAGGAATTTAGTCCAAATAGAAACAACAAGTAATTCAACGTTTCCTCATAATCATTTGATTTATAAGGCTGCGTGACTCTACCCATTGTTTAAAAATATTTTATTACATCTTTTCCTCAATGCAAATTTGGACTTTAACAAAAAGTATTTAGTCCGCTATAAATATCAAGGGAAGGTATCATGTTTGCGGTATATAATCCTGAAATTAGGTATAGCCAAACTAATCACAATAATTTTATTATTTTACCGATAAAAGCGTTTTAGTAAAATGAGAATAAGTGTAAATCTAAGCTTAAACTAAACCCATTTTGTCCATTTTCTATTTAATTATGAAAGTTTTATTAAATTTAAACATGTTTTCTTAGTGGACTTATAAATTAAGGAGATTCTTTAAAACTTACTGTTTCATTTTATACAAGAAAGGGTAAAGAACCGATGATAGCGAAATCAAAATTCAGATGCGTAGTCATCTCTGAGGTTGCTAGTAAAAGGGACTTCCGGTTCTCGTCCCTCAGCACATGTGAAACAACAGCATTATGTTGCTTTATTTTACGTAAGTATATAGTGCGGGTGTTGCCTTTTCCCGTTCGAGCCGACTAAATTATACAGCTGCCATAGTATATCTGCAGTTTGGCTTTAACACGCAAAAAATAATGTAAATTACTATAAAAAACAAGTAAACTCTAGTGAAAGTTTTTAAATATTTTTTTTTAATTTAAGTGTAGTTAAATTTAACGCATGAATCATTCATTTTGGTCTCGCAGTGATAACTGTATTTATTTTGTTCTTATTTTATACCTCACATTTTTAATTATATTAAATATAACGCTGCCCAGCCGAGTTGAATCCGTCGATTGACCTCTCGGTCGAATTTGGACTTACCTAGTCGGACTATTTGTCCCAGGTAGACGTACACGTCAACAACTTCGAGCTTAGTGTTCCAAACCACTACGGGCATAGGTGTGACATGGACGTTAAACATAATCTTTGTTTTGTCCATGTTCATCTTAAGACCCATACGTTAGGAGGTCGAAGGTGAGTGATGTACTTGCCATTGATGTTAATAATTTTTATTAGCACAAACAACCATCAATACATTACACTATCAACCCCGCAACCCACTACAAGTTCACAGTTGAACTTGTCTACCAACCCCACTCCCAACAACATGGCATGACTGAGCATTATCTGCGTTCTTTGGAAACCTCATTTATTCGAAACGCTACCCAAGTCAACATTTGTGCAAAAATGACATGGTTTTTAGTGTTTCAGGTCTAGAAGTGTAGTTATTATTTTGGTATATTATAACAGACATGCAAAAATGTTAACGAATAAATCAGTTTTTAACTGTTTTGACAATGATACAACCTTTTCACATAAGTATTCAGAGATAATTGAAGCAATAAATTTTATGGACGCGGGTATAAGACTTTCTCAAGTTGAGGAAACTTACAATAATCGCCACTTCTGTTGACGATAGAAATTTTCAATTGGTCTTGGTAATTTCGGTCAGATATATTTACGTTTTCACAACCTATGGATCATACAACCAATCAAAATGAGACTCTTTTAAAAAAATCATTCGAAATAAAAGTATATTCATTAAATACCAGACAAAATAGTACAGCAAAAATGATATAAACGCTATATACTCAAGTGAGCCAACGTATTCGACCGAATTTTTCTCTTGATATTGGAAAACGATTTAGCCGGCATCAGATCGGAACATGATTTCAATAAGAAAGGTGCGATCGCGTGTAAGTTCATGTCAAATAGAGATTAAGATAACAGAAAAAGACAGCTACGACATTTTACTTTGTATCTACGTTGTGTAATATAAGTAAGTTGACGATGTTATTTGGTGTTTTATTGATAAATAATTTCGGGCCGGTCCTATACCATAATATTACATCGGCTCTTCTAAGTACAAAACAATTAAAGATATTAAGATTAATTAGATGAGATCAGCGTAAGAAAATAAAATAAAATATCTAACCTAGTTTGAAACGCACTTCCCGCTCTCCTTCAATGGCTTGCACTATTCTCGTCACTACTAATCCCAGCACCACTATTCCCAATACCACGACAGAGAAACTGCCTTCTATTTTCATTGTTACGTAATCGCCATCATTTGCAGTTATAAGGTACTATTCTCAAGTCTAAAGACTAGTTGCACTTTTTTGTAGTCTTTCTTTAGTCTAGTGTAACGTATTCAGTTAAGCTTAAAGTGGTACAATAATTAAAAATAATTAATTGAAAAAATTTTCATTTCTGTGCTTTATCATTACAAGAACTATTACTGTGACATTTGAAATAAAAAAAAATTATGTATTCTATAATTTCGGCGCGCTTATTTATGATGCATTCATAATAACACGATATTAATATTATCAAATCTCGAATATTATACACACTCAGTGTTTATCGTAAAGATTTATGGGACTATAAGTTAATATGATCCTTCATCTTCGAGAGAGCATTACATCAAGAATAATGGTCAAGATGCGGGAGATCTTGATTTGAGATTGTGAACCCGTGGTTTATGTTAGTACTTACTGAAATGTAAAGCAAGAGCATGGAATACTTTTTATTCAATATAGATTAAGAGAAATGCTTACTCTAAGTGATTTACGCTTCCGATACTGTTACGTGAAGAACACTCTTTCCTGAAAAAAAAAACGAGCAAGATACCCAACAGGTTTACTCTAATTAATAATTAACATTGTATGTTGAATAACTAAATATAAACACACTTAGAAACAGAATGGTACCTATCATCTTTTTCTCAGATTTCTCAGATCAGGTATTTTTTATTACTATAATTATACAGTATTGAACTTTTTATTAAGTTGGAGACGAGTTACTGGTTTTACTAGCTTATGTTTCTTCCTACTATTCTCTGAATGTACATCGCTATTTAAATAAAACATTATTTCTGTATAATTTTATGTATACCTCCACATTTTTGTATATATACTTTTAGACCACAGTACAATACATTATTTATTAATTTAAACTTTTTCTTATGATATCTTAGAGAGCTCAAATAACCAGCTGTTAGGTGAGGTATTTGTGCAACAATTATCAATAAATTTTATAGTGTTTTTATGCGCTGATGGCATAGTATAGGAAATAACTGTTTGATTGATTAAAACTACTTTTACGGATTTTATTGCGTTTAATTTTTAATTGGTTTTTAATTCCCGACGACTGTCAATGTTAACCCGGAGTACCTTCAGCTTTTTAGTTATTGTTTATGGTCCGATCTATGCTAAAAAGCTGAACCTGATTGATATCGGGACGTCGATCACCTCATCACCCGTGACCATGGGTGCTGGAAAGCACCCGAAACGTTGGGAATTAAGAACCAATTAAAATTAAACGCGATAAAATCCGTAAAAGTAGTTTCAATCAATGTGTAGTGTTCACGTAAATATAAGAAATCATAGCTGTTTGATGTTAGAGAAACAATTAAAAATATAATAAGTATAACTTTTACATAATTACTATATTAATAACTATAGTTAGTAATATAATAATGTTTTTCAGACCGAATTTCGATTAAGGCGATCAGTCTCAATGCAGACTAGCCATCATTGTATATCTATCCAATGGAGCAATAAGCACACCAACTGACATCGATAATGATTTAAAATATAAGTAATAAAGTTTCAAATCAGTTGTAAGTAATGAGATTTATGAAGAATATTAGGAAAATGTATTTCATTAATAGACAAGCATTTAAATTCTATTATGTAACTTGTAAACAATTCTTCTACCTAAAGGGAATGCGTGTTGGCTTTATCCACATGTTGCGTAACTTGTTTTTGTGACACAGGAAAACAAATTTATGTATGAACCCAAATCTCTGTATTTACTAAACGTTTATGAGGAGAATAATATATTTTATTGAAAATATATTTAGAAGCTGTAAATTCTTAAAAAGTAATAAAATAATTTCCGCTTAATAGCTTTTTAGAAGTCGGTGCTAAAACATAGTGTATTAAAACACCGACTTTTGAAGCTGTTATGCAAAAATTATTTCATTCTCCTAATTCTTTGAAGTCGTCTTTTACTTTTAAATAAAATTCTTTTTTTACACTGTTGAGTGAGCTAAGGAATATCAAATGCTTGAATGTCGTCTATATGGTTTCATTAAACACTTTATCCCTTTATCCCAAAAATTATATAAAAACTATGTGAGGGACCGCCCATGAATTATAATTTATTTAATAAAAAAGTGTCATTAAAGCCGATCGACAACTGCCGAAGATATCTGGTAAAACGCATATAAAAAAATACATACACTCGAAACTTCACAAAAGTAAATTATTATATGTTTATGGAATAGATAAATGTTTTGAATGAAAGAATCTTGCTGATTTTATCACCCTGTCTCGTTATATGACCTATGTTGAATTTGTAAACATAATGGAAAAGAGTCATTGCTCGAGGCCACCCTTGTTTGAGGCGCTACGTGCGTAGCCAGATTGGTCAGCTCAATATCATGAAAGCACCGTAGCGAACGTGATAGTTGCTACGGCGGCGGATGAATTATTTACGCACATCATAGATACCGTAGTGAAGGCTATAGATTCTTAGCTGCAGGTCTCTTAGTATTGAACTTGTGTTGAGTTTGTAACATCTCCATTAGTAGTACCTACTTGTTATGATTAAACGGAAAGGCTCTCTGCGCTTTCGGTATGTGATTACCTATAGAATCACTCTACATCGCAATACGGCTGCTCCACGAATGTGTCGGCTCGATCGCGAATAAACCACGGTTGCAGAATATACCAGCGTAAAATAGCAGCATATAACTCCTGTTTAGCGATCAGCATATAACGAGATCCGGAGATCCTATTTTTAGTCCTCAGGTATGATAACGCATGCGTATTTTGAATCTAAACCAAGGAAATATGTAATGTAAATATGATATATGCTTACCTATCATTAAAAATATGATTTAGTATAAAAGTACCTATATTACTGCTGTTCGTGTATACAATCAGTTACCACCAGCTATTAAACAATTTAATGTTCAAAACAAATTTAAAGAAATTGTTAATTGAATTTACAATCTCAGTGAGTTTTTTAATAAAATTAATGTTAAGTAGTAAATTTTAAATTTATTTTCTTAATTGTTACATGTCCGAAATAGGTAAACTGTTGAGTCTAAAACTATATGTTTTTGTACTAAGATCATATTGTACAC
>DWHP01008910.1:0-10392 GCA_018247895.1 Parnassius honrathi | reverse complement strand
ATATATAAGAGACATAATATTATATAATAGGTACCTATGTAATATAAAGGTGCTAGCGTTTTTATCAAACTATTCTAACTTCAATAACTATTCATCAAGGGAGCGAGTACTCACATAATTCTTCGGGCACGTTCGTAGCGGCGCGGCGTCCGAGAAGTAATCAGCTCTTTGAATACGTAGTTCCCTTTGATGGGCTGCCAGGATTCTCCACACTTCATTTTGTCGGTAGTCTGCTGCCGGCTATTGAAGGAACATGCCCTGTCATTGACGTTGATAACTATTTGTACTTTAGGATGGAAATTCCAGGAGTAATGCACGTCGTTTGAAAAGACTAATCAATACACGTAAGAGTAGCTTCTAGTAGAAAGTTGAGTGTAATGACCTTTTAATTGACGATTCATTTACTAATGTTAAAGGTGACGCGTGAAGGCCAGCTGCAAATGATACGGTGCATAGATGAATTGTGTGGAACATATATTTACAAAGAGATTTGTTGATGTGAAACAAATTGCTTCCTAAATCTTTAACATGACATGCTTTCATTTTTCGGGACGTACCATTAAATTTTAAATCTATTTATATTATTTTATAATAATCATTATTTTATAACCATTCTATCTACTTAATATTCTAACTTATACTTTTTTAGTTTAATTTTTAAAATCTTATTACATTTTATTTTAATAATTTCTTAAAATATTCCTTTTTACTTTGTTACAGCGGTGGTTGTGCGTTATCTAACAAAGCGGTACATCGGCGAATACAGTTCTACTGGGGGTGAGTTCGCACTTTATTAATAATTTAATTTTGATATTTTACCATTTCCATTACCATCTGACGGTATCTTGCTCGACAGTTGACTTATTACATTACAGATAAAATATAAACGATCAGTTAAGGAGATCGTTATCTGTTTAGAAGTTCTTTTGGATAGGTTGTTATACATTGAACTAAATAATACTAGCGTACACTTAGTATCTCGATGTTGTTAAAGAACTATGCTACGTATGAAGGACCTATGCGTAAGACACAGTGACATTTTTATTGGATTGAGGAATATCACAATCTCAATGACGTTTAAATCCATCTATTTCATCCATTATAGTCTGTGACAGTTCACTACTGAACGTATTTTGCCATAGTTGCCACGCTTGACAAGCTGATTGGCAACAAAATGCTGCTGCCCATCCATCTCTTGTTTCAATTTTCCTCCGTCACCTCTTACGCCACTCTCAGGATGATATGGTGTAGTGAATTTTCTACGTATACGTAGTTACATTAAAAACTTCATCACCTCTTTTGCCACCTTTAGGGAAGGATTTTTTTTCCAAATTTGAATAGGTCCTAGACAGCTCATCTTAGTAAAAGTTTAATAAAAACGCTGTAGGTACGGTGCGGAAGTCAGTGTTTGGATTTGGAGTGATACGATAGGTCATAAATTGAACTAGCAAATATTAATAATTGTAAATATATTACAAATATTACAGTATAAATATAATTACTATCAACTCATTAATACTTGTATTATCAGTATTATCACCATAATAACCCATCAGTGCCGGATTAAGCTAGCGCGGGGGCCCGAGATTATATCGAGAGGCCCTTGAACTGCAATGGGGTTTTAAGTATAAAGCGGTAAAAATTAATTCAATACTCAATAAGTTTATTTGCGATCTATAAGTTACAATTTTTTGGTGTTTAATAGGGCAGTAGTTTACTATAGACCCTGTTAGACTTTGGCAAGTACAAAAAGCCAGACGCGAGATTGTTCCGGTAATTTAAATTTAAAATTATACGTGGTAGAGCCATGCTGCAGCTGTATTATGGTTATAGTACGAATGGATCGGCTTGACGGGGGAAGGACCACGCTCTCACAGAATACCAGCGTAAAATAGTAGCTTAATACCGCTGTGTTTCGTATGGTGGGTGTATAGATCCGGAGACTAGTTTTTACTGGAAACCAGGCATTTCATCTTAGTCCTCACGGGTGACAACGCATCTGTATTTTGATTCGTAATCGAGGATAGATGTAGATGTCTGTGGGCCGCAGCAACCACTTACTATCAGGTGGACTGTGTGCTCGTTTTTCACCCTATCGTATAAAAATGTATGGCGTCAATGGTGGCTTGTATATTGGCTTCCAATATTTCAAGAGTTGCTAGTTTGTCAGTATAAACCAATGACTTAACATAGCCCCATAAAAATTAATAGAAAGGCGTTAAATCGCACGAACGAAGGAGCCAGTTAACAGGACCACTTCTGGAAATAAAGTTGTCACCAAATTGATTTTGCAATAAATTGATGATTAAGCGCGCTGTATGACAAGTTGCGCCGTCTTGTTGTAACCGAATGTCGTCGATGTTTAGCTGATTAATTTTTAGAAACAAAAAATCGGTCAGCATGACTCAATAGCACTCGCAATTCACCGTAACGGTAGCTCCTTCCTCATTTCGAAAGAAATAAGGACCGATGATACCGCCAGCGTGAAAATCGCTTCAAACAGTCAACTTTAATGGATGTAATGGTGATTCGTTAATGACATGAGGATTCTCTTCGCTCCATATACGGGATTTTGCTTATTCACGAAGCTATTTAACCAGAAATGAGCTTGATCACTAATCACAATTCTTCGATAAAAATGCTCATCTTCGGCCAGTTTAAAATTAGCCCCATCAGCAAAAATGTGACGTAAACGATGGTCATTTGGCTTTAATTCTTGCACGAGCTGTACTTATAGGCACGTAAGCCAAAACCCTTGTGTAAAAGTTTCCAGGAAGTCGAAGGACAAAGGCCAACGAGTTGAGAACGGTGACGAATCGACTTTACGGCGTCTTCTTCAACACTTCGCGCTACAGCAGCTAGGTATATTCTCTTCGGTACGCACATTTCTTTGTCTTGTTGATGGCTTTAAATCAAAAAGAGTAAAATTAGTACGAAAACGATCAATAACTACACGAATTGCTTGCTCACTAAGCCGATGGTGTTCACCATAAAATGGACGAAGTGCTCTATGAACTTCGCGAACAGATTTATTCACTTTTCAAAGTGTATTTTCACAGTTCCGAATCTCATGCAGCTAAAAAACGCCCAATACTAGCGATCTGCCCGGCTTCGCACGGGTAATATCTTAATTCTACAATAGCGACACGCACTGGGTCCAACTATGCCTATAACCTTCTCACGAAAGTGCAAACAATATGCTGACAAAGTTTTTTCGCAATCTGATGAACGATTTGGCGCGCATTGAATACGAACAAACAAATATTAGTTTTTGTAAAAAGATTGAGGTTATGAACAGTATTTCAATTGACGCTAAAAAGCATAAAAAATAATTTCATTAAAATGTATACAGCAATTTTAGAAATAACAAGGAGGGCGCATACGTACATACATCAACATGTAGTAGTTGTTAAAATTATATTAATACTTTATCGACAAAAATAAAACTGGTTCGGAATACCTTAATTAGGTAGTTAAAAATATTTTTACATTACTTTCTATACACATATACAATCAAACTTGAAGTGTCCGTCTGTAATATCGAAGGAACTGCCTTCTGTTTAGCTCAGGAGGTTATTTGCAGGATATAAGACATGAATTACCGTTATTAAACATTTTAGCTGTCTGCCTGTCGGTCCGCAAACCCCACCATCTTTGAAATGGCTGAATATAAAAAATTACCAAACAAAACTTTTTTTGGTTTGAAATTTTACACAAGACATCTATTTCTTTAAATTTTATGCAGAAATGATTTTTAACATTTTATTCTGTTTGCACACCACTTAACAACAAAACTATGAGTTGAACCGTTATTACGGTCTTAACGACCTTCAATAACAGTTAAGGCACATTAATAGTGTTTTACGTGGTAGAGCCACGCTGTAGCTATATTATGGTAGTGGCACGAATGGGTCGGCTCCACCGGGGCAGGACCACGCTCTCACAGAATGCCAGCGCAAAATAGCAACTTAATGCTGCTGTGTTTCGTATGGTGAGTGCACAGTGCAGAGAACCGGAGATCCGTTTTATTGGAATCAAGGCATACCATCTTAGTCCTCAGGAGTGACAACGCAACTGCATTTTGATTCTTAATCGATGTTAAATATTGTCTGGTCTACGGGCCACAGCATCAGTGTGCTCGTTTGTAACCCTTATTCTATAAAAAAAAATTCAATCTTTAAATATTTTCGACTGATTAGTTAATTACACATGCAAAAGAACTGAATTTTGCTGTTATCTCAGTGGACAGTGTTTTTCGATAATTTAACTATGTACACGACTTGGCCAAAACACCATCTTTACGAAACTACAGATATTTTGTTTATTACAGTTTATTTGTTGTATATACAGACGAAGTCGCATGTCTATCGAAAACACCTCCACGGAACACTAGAAGCGAAAGAAGTAACGAAGTGTGGTTATCGTTTTTTATGAAAACAAAGACAATATGTCCGGTAACATTGAGTAATCTTCTGGAAAAATTATTTAACTAGACCTTGGACTATATATGTATCGAAGAAATAGACAGGACGCAAAAAATTATTCCATCGACGATTGCGAGGAATGGGAAATGTACGTAAAAGCTCGTAACAACATACACTTAGATCGTCAGATCTTTTGTCATTTATTGTACGTGTGCCTTCTGTCTTTGCTTAGTCTCTGTTTTTTGTTTTTAAAAATTCTGTATTCTTCCTCCTCGTAATTAATTTACAGCAGCACATATCCGAAACGTTCAGAATACTGATGGTTGAGCGTAAATATTTTGGCTAAACCCCCGGTTAAACCAAAATATTTCGTTACGTTATCACAGAAGACTTAAAATAGCTTAAAGCACTGGGGATTGTACGCTCAATTACTGAAACTGTTAGTCCAGAAACCGACTACGAAATATTTGATTAAGGTAAAGCGTGAAAAATCTGCTTTTGGCGCCCACTTCACCTTAAATCATTCAGGGCTAAAAAGACGTCCTTGATTCTTTTTCAAGACCAACGATATGTATAAATCATAGGCCATCACACGTATCATCGGATAAATATGTATACGTATCAACGTATAAATATTTGTTCTTCACTGAATAAAAAAAAACAGAGAAAGTGAGGAATAATGCTGGATGTAACCAGTCCAAATGCTGATTCATTTAATTTAATTTATTGCAAGAACACGACCGTAACAAGATAATACTGAAAGGCAAGTTTATTACATAGATAATAAATTAATACTTCGTATTTACCAGCATACGGAGCTAATATATATAGTGACTATAAAAAAAAGCTAAAGATATTTCATTATAGTTTATTGTTACTACAAAAAAATGAACGAGAAAAGAAAGTTAAATGGTAGTAGTAGTTTCTTTATGTAAAAGAATGAGAGAGAAAGAGTGACACAGCAAATATGTGTTGTAGAAATGAACGGCAGATTCGGGTCGGGAAGGTACGAAAGTTTATGGACCAAATTGGCGATATCGATTGACCAGATGAGCCAGATTACGAGACGAACGATTAAGAAACGAAGGCCTTAACCGACGAGCCTGTATGGGGTATGTGGATGTAAAGGAGGCGAGAAAGATGTGTCAGGGTCGTGCCAAATGGAAGTTGGTGGTCTCTGCTTACCCTTCTTGGTGACAGGCGTGAGTGTTTATGTTTTTATTTACAACAAAAAAAAATTGGACATTTGGTTTTATAAAATTCTTAACACTCTGAAAGTTTAGTCGCATTTGTTACACATCATTTTACTTGGTGGTTGGACCCCTCGTCTGCACAGGAGTCTGTTTAGCTGAGCTGTTTACTCACGCTTACCTGACTCTATTGCCAAATAGCGGTGCCCACAATGCTATGTGCGGGTCTGAAAGGTTATAGAGTGCTAGTACTAGTATACTGTTATTATACTAGCACTCTATAGCTCTTCCAACAGGAAGAGTAGAGTGCTAGTATAATAACAGGCTTTAAGGCATTCCATATTAGTCCTTAGAGGTGACAACGCTGTTTGAAGTTGGCTGTGGAAGTCGTTGGATCGTGTGTTACTTCAGTTTTGTAATAAAATTCAAAAAAGTAATTTTTAACACCTTCGCTATTAATAAATCGTCAAAATTGTCTACTAAAATGTTATTCCTTGGAAGCTAGATTAAAAGATGGCGGGTATATGTTTATGATGATTAGGTGGCGAGCGGTCGCTAGGCAACGGGGGGCAGTGGTCAGCGACACGGTGGCGGCCGCGACAGGTCGGGGTCGTCCGTTCCTCATACTCGAGTATGAGCCACTTGTTCGAACTTCGGCTACATCCGTCCAGATAGTCATTCTTTTATTATATGTTACTGTCGGATTCGATCTGTTACAGTTAACAGTGATATGGTACGAACATGTTACAAGACATGATTTTTCATTCTCTTTACCTAGGTGGTGGAATAATATTACTTATATAATTATGTTAGGTTCGACAATCCTAATGAATTGTAACTGCTAAAGTTTTTCAGCATTTAAAAATCTAGTCAATAATCAATAGGTCATATATCATATTTATAAAAGCAAAGAAGGTAATATTTTTAAAAAAAAACGTTGATTATAGATATAAAACACTGGAGTTACTGATCATATATTTCCCCATCGTGTGGCATTTTAGCCGAACGTTGATTTTGCATGAAATAATAACGCAATAAAAACATAACAATTTTATTTAAAGTAGAGTGAATGTTTACGTCACTATATCTAAGGGAAGTGTATTTTCAATTCATTTTTTTCCTTTAAATAAACGAATTCAGTGCACAGATCTTAATCGAAATCCAAGGTCAAGGGGCCTCGTCCGATTCTGTTCTGACGTTAAATAACAAAGACTTACTTTATGGCTAGAAGCTTTTGAAAAATGGGTAGCAATCCAAGCAGACGATGCAAGATGCGGTACTTTATTTGTTTTTGTTGCTTCTAAATACTGACTGAAGTTTAAGTATTGAGGTTAAACACTTAAGTACTGACTCATTTGTTATATGTTTATACATTGTTCCATTTGTGCAATCAAATATATCTTTATTATATATTTTCATTAAACCTGTGCTAAGCGCGTTATGGTTGCAGTACGATCAGGCTGGTGTAATCAAGATAGAACCACTCTTAATAAATCAAAATAAACTGCTACTACGTTTCGTACGGTAAACGACGAGAACCGAAGATCCTTTTTACTGGAAACGAGGCATTCCATTTTAGTCCTTAGGGGTCTATAAATTATCACTGGCTGGTTAACACAAGATCGTATTCCAATTATATGTTATAAAAATCAAACGTACAGTTTCGGTGCTACAATGTGACTGTTCCCAAATAGTTTAGGTACTCTCGCTCACATAGAATACTATTACTAGCAACAATGGAATGTCACATCTGCATTTTGATTCTTAAACAAGGAGATATGTAGGCTATATCTATGTCTAAATTGTACATCTATGCTTCTATATAAAATAAAACAATTGGTTGAAAAAAATATCGATTTAGATTAAAATGTAAATTTGCACCACGAACAATTTAGTTGACGTAGTAATATAACCACTTGTGGCTGGAACAAAAACAATACATCCTATAATAAAGTAGTGGCAGAAGCAGTTCATTATTGATTTTGTATATATTTAATATTTACTTTTGTATACAAATGTCCTAACGGTATTTAAATATTTTGTATCGTCTATATTTTTATTCGGCCGATGTTTTTCTATTTCCTTTTTTTACACTATAATGAAAAATATAGCTTAAAAATTGAAATTTTTAGTTACATTTTTTAACAAACCATGTCTAGCGTAAACGCGCATGTACTTCATACTTAAGTTTAATTCATACATAAATTTTACAATTTTATGTAACGAGGACGTCGATAGTTTAAGAAGAGAGGAGGTACTTCAATATGAGAACGCAACAATGTCTACAATACAATAAACTATCGCACTATCAAGAGTGCATTCAACTCTAACGCGCTACTATTATTAAACGGAATTCGATTTAAAACCGAACCCTCCTCGTCGTTTGTGAAATTGACATTTATTCTTCGTTTTTCATTGTTGCAGCAGTCGGATTCGATCTATTGTTAATTAGCTTAAACGGGCCATATGCTACGCTGTGGTCAAACAAGAGCTGATCCTTACATCTCTTGTTAGTTACTTTTTGATATAGCACTCTAGAAAACACTTTTTTAGTTACTATACGTTTATTTGGGTCATTGTCGTTATATGCTAACCAAATGAAAGAAAAATATTGTGGCGCTAAATCCTTGCGGAAAACGTAAGAACTACATATATCTCGTACTTAAAATCAATCACGTGCTGCCATCTAGCGCCGAATAGATACATTACAATAATTGTGAATAGTTTCAATTGAATTGTAAAATAACAATTATACAGCAAAATAGAGTGCAAAATATAACTCATATTGTTTAATTTGTATAATTTATTACGTTAATTTTATTTACTTTACAATTTTAACAACATAGTATCCTAAAAAGTTTTGGTACATGTTGGCGAACTTTATACATGTCGAAGTATAGTTTCTTGTAAGTTTAAAAATAGAAAATTACTCAAAAAATAAATAATTCAATAAATAATGCATCATAGGGACCCTCTCGATATAAGATATCTACATATGTGTATCGACAGAGTCAGCAATGTTATTACATACGAGAGTTATTTGCTCCCCATCAGGCGCGAGTGCCTCGATTAAAGCCGTAAATACTTTGAGATTAATTATCTCGTAAACAGTCGCAGCGGCGCCCGCTCCACGACGACTCAGATCGCTCACCTACGCCGTGAGCGCGATATAAATTCAACTTTTCCAATTAAATTTCGTGAGGCATTAATAATTATTTGGGTACATCAATTTGTTTCGTCGCGCGAAACGTCGAGCTACCGCCTGCTGAAGATTCGATGAAAATACACCGCGAGAATAGACGTGATGTGTCTAAAGATATAGAATATAAATTAATTTTTAAATTACACACCTTAGAAGTTAGAACTTTTTAAGTAATTTTGTAAAATAATCATCATCATTCTCAAATGGAATTATTCACTGCTGAGTAAAGAACTTTACACCGTCTCACCAATTGATCTTCTCTCAGTCTGATCTTCAACTTCGCGAATCTAGTTGTTGCGTGTGTTATGTAACTATATGCTATGCTATAATATATAAGAATATCGCAGATGGCTGCAATGGTAAGCACTGACAAAATCGTAAGACGTCTTATAATACGACTGTCAATCTACCTGCCTAGTGTTAGATACGATTTTAGTTAATCCGTCGAATAAGGAAGTAGTCAAATACTTGTGGTGTACTGTGTACGGGCGATGATAATAATGATAGTTATAGTTTATTTCTCAAGTTAGCGTAACACTTTTTAAGCAAAGCCAAAATTTTTGAAATGAGCTATAAGCATAATCGATTTAGGTATCTATATAAAAGTCAAACAATGGTTAAAAATTCAAACCTCTTTAATATTTATTTTAATTTGGAAATATCCACAGCCCAATCGTAAGTCTTATCCCGCAGTAGTAGTATCTCAAAAGCCAGAAATTCCTAACTTTAGAATTAATTAAATTAAAGTTGAAAATGAAATATTAACACTTTAACGTATAAAATTTAATACCGCTAAGTTATAACGTGATTATTCAACTCCCCGGCAATTTCCAAAAACATCTGGAAAATTAATTCGCTGAACGGGGCGACGGCAGCGCCTTCTTTGTACGGAGCTTCCGCTTTTGTACTCCTCCGTCGCGAGGCGCTCGCCACTTCGCACTGTGAAATTAATTTTCTTCGTCTTTATGTAATTTAATTATAAACATTTCAATATGGCGTTTGGGGAATTTCTGTTTGGGAGAGAAGTTAAATAGAAACGTTTGATACTTATCTCCCAATACACTCTTGAGGTGATGGTACGGTTTAATCTAAATTAAATATTGGATTTAATAGATTATTCATAAAAAACATCGCTTAAGGATTAGCTAAATGCTACTGATTTCTTTTTTAACTTCACCTACTTAAAGAACTTACAGAGTTTATCCTTTATATATGGAAGCAACTTCACATAATGTAAGAATTTTTGATAGTTCTGAGAATAAAGGCTCTTAACCAAAATAAAAAGATTATAAATAGTATTATTTCTTATTAACACGCGAAATAAATCTAAACTTGCTGAACCGAAGTACAGGCTTCGTAAAACTGGTGGCTCATTTTGTGTAGTTTTATAACTCGTTATAACAAGATTATTTGTAATATTTGTCTTTGCGTTTTGCATAAATTCAAAGAAGAAAGGATATTATAAGTTAAAAGATTATATTATGCGTATCTTTTAAATATTATATTATATTATTTAAAAGATATGCAGGCATAGACGTAATTAGCTTTTTTAAACCTTTTTTTTTCTTATGTATAT
>DWHP01008909.1:0-10392 GCA_018247895.1 Parnassius honrathi | reverse complement strand
CACTGCTGGCCGTATGAGGACGCTCAAGGTCGCTCAGCGAGCTATGGAGAGGGCTATGCTCGGAGTTTCTCTGCGTGCTAAACTTAGATACCTATATTCCCTATGGCGGTATGAGGCTTCCGTACTAAAACATTTATTTCCGTCGCTGTACATATTTTTGTCGAGGTATGTGGTTGACCCATTGGCACCGAAACTTACTGATCCGCCAGTCTATAATAGTTACTCTGCTCTGCAGGAAAACTACTAGTACAGCTCGTCAGACCAGCAATGACGGACTACGACTACATGGAACTAAGAAGTGGTCTTGTAATTACTGCGTTCAGTAGTTGTACTTCTTGATTGCCTCGTTGCTCTAGTGGTTGCAAACATGACTGTTGATAATATGATCCCGGACTTTACATCCCACTTTAACTAATTATATTTACTTAATAATGATTTTTATACTAATTATGTTAAATATTCAAATTAATTAATAAAAATATTAATTATAATGGCTACATATTAGTAATGTGCTGAAGTGGCAACTTGAGTGAATCCCCCACCCCGTACCAATCTGTGGCTGTCGTAAGACGCGACGGATTGAAACTGAAGCAAAATATGGACAGGTTAAATTAATGGAAACAAAACTGCGGCTGCTAAACCGCCCGCCAAGCGTTACAACTACAGCAGACATCTCTGTCGCACAAAGGCCTGCCCATAGATTGGCTCATCGGGGGAGTGTCTGTCATAGTTGCTCATGACGCTGCTGCCCATCCCTGATTTGTATTCCTCTGTCGCCTCTTCCGACACCCGCGGGATGATGTTGGTAGTGGATATTCCTGCACCGCCACTACGCGGCCTCAATTGCCCCAAATTTCACACGAAAATTTTTCTTACATTGTAATTTTCCTTCAAGTATTTCAATATTTATTATAAATAATTTTCTTTTAGTATATTCTCGGCTTCTGAATGTGTGTTGCGGCAGCTGCTAACCTATTTCAACTTTGAATTTTGTGCTTTTACGAGCAAAAATAAATATTGGAGCAAATAGAGGAGATCCGCACTTATAAATTATAGAACAATATTGAGGTGCCTAGCCGGACTATTTGTCCCAGGTAGACGTACTCGCCAACAACTTCGAGCTTTGTGCTCCCAACCACTACGGGCATAGGTGTTACGTGTATGTATGTTACATATAGTGTTTCTCATGCACTCTTTAAACAAGTACTTAAGTTTAACACTTTATTTACATATTTGTAAAAACAAAGCCATGTCGGAAGCAAAAAAGAAGTGACGGCAATATAGTGCAGTATATATTAAATATGGATTCATAGAAAATTCGACAAATTAGTCTTTGCGTTTGTGCCTTCTCCTATTCAAAAACATTTTCAAATGAAGCAATGAAGCCTTCAAGACTTCGAGATCATTTGTATAAAATGCATCCAGATAAGAAGGCCAAAAATGTAGCCTATTATCAAGACCTA
The DNA here is from genome assembly GCA_018247895.1 of Parnassius honrathi. Lineage (NCBI taxonomy): Eukaryota > Metazoa > Arthropoda > Insecta > Lepidoptera > Papilionidae > Parnassius > Parnassius honrathi. Next base: position 8,929 of record DWHP01008909.1, on the reverse strand, counting down.
GAAAAGAAGCACGATGCTCAGCAAAGTGTATCAAAACTTTTTTCGGTGGTTGCAAAGCAAAATGATGACGGACCTCGACCTTCATACAATATCTCTTTGTCAATCGATCAAACAGATAAAACAAACAATGGCTGAAAACATTGAAGAGTAATTGTGCAATGATCTGAAGACTAGTCATTTTTTAATTCAGTTGGATGAGTCCACTTTACCAACTAACAAAGCATTGTTGCTGTCGTACGTGAGGTTTATTAAAGATGAAAAAATATGTCAAGAACTTTTAACCTTAAAAATTTTGAGACAGACACAAAAGGAGAAACTACATTTAAAACACTGGAAAAGTTTTTTGATGAAAAAGGAATTCCCTTGAAGAATGATTATTCAGCTATGACAGGGTGTCAAAAAGGCTTCATAGCGTACTTAAGAAACAAAACTCCAAATGTGCTTGTTGTACATAGTGTTACACATCAACAACGTTTGGTTGCTAGAAATTTAAGTGAATTACTGTTTCAATCATTGCAATGATTGACATGTCATCAGAGCAGACAATAAAATCCGAAAAACTCCTTAAATGACAGATTATTTAATTAGATTTGTGTTAAAATGATGAAGATTTCAACCAATTGATCTTTCACGCAGAAGTGCATTAGCTATAAAAAGGAAATTGTCTGACTTGATTTTACAGTATGTTTGACTTTGTCGTAGAGTTCTTGAAAATCACAGACACAGAATTGCGTGACAACCTCATCACATCAAAGAATGATATCGCATACCTGATAGACCTTTGTAAATTGCTTAATGATATGAATCTCCAACTTCAAAATGATGACTTAAACTCAGTAAAAACATAAAATGTCATCGCTGCTTTAACACAGGAAGAATATCGGCATATGTGAGTTCCATAATTTTTCCCAATTTATCAGTATCCTGTAACAACAACGACTTGCTTATCTACTGCTATCATTTGGAAAATCTTCAGAGTGATTCCATTGAAAGATTCCAGGACATTTTGAAATTGGAAATACCAGACTCAATGTTAGATCCTTTTTCAAATGTCAACATAGTAAAATCACCATAAATGAAAGTATAACTTATAGAACTGACAACAAAAGAGGAAATATAAATCAAATTCAAAAATGGCTACCAAGAATTTTGGCCACAAAAGTCGATGAGCAGTTGTACCCTGGATTGTGGTTGATTGTTCAACAGTTTTTGATAGCATTTGCATCGTCATATTTGTGTGAATGTAGATTTAGCGCTGTGACAAAGCTAGTTACAAAAAAGAAATTGTTTGCATGTAACCAAACGTGACAACTTATGACTGTTTTTGAATAAAATCAAACCTGATATCAACAAACTTGTTAAAAATCATTAAATTCATCCATCTCATTAGATTAGTTTAAAAACTAAAATTGATTACCTATCTATACTTGTTTCTTTTAATTTTATTAAAATATATTCTTAATATTATAAAGTTGCGTTTTAATTACTCTCACTGGTAATAATGTCTAGTTTAGAATTTAAGTTTAAACACCAGAACGGACTAATATAGCACACCATAACTAAATTAACTAAAGTAATGAAATCAAAGTTTTTAAGTTTTAGGAGTAAAAAATTGGGGGGCACTGAAAAGTAATTCATTTTCAAAGGTAAGAGAAATAAGTTTGATAATCTCTGCCATTGAGCATGGTCCTGAGCCGGGAGAAAAGTGAAAATTTTCATTTAGATGAAGCAGTCTTGATAAACAAAAAAAAACTAAATTTGTGATTATGATGATTTGTGAGTACTACCTCAAGATCAACAGCGCAAGTTTTATTATAATACTCCAATCTGAATTCACAGACTGTCTAAGCCTATTTAATGTAGGGTATTCTAATTTATTATAAATCAAAAGTAAAATACAAAATTTTCTGAGATAACATGTACATAACGCAATAAATGTCTAACCTTAATGCATACTCAACATCATAACATCTTCCCTGCAATTCATGTTGTAATTTAGTAACCTCTACTCTTCTCTCAACCATGGGAGGTAAAGCTTTCCTAACATGCTCCTGGAGTCTATACAATGCCAGGGAGGGCTCATTTGCTACAATATGCATATTCTCTGAGATTCTTTCTGCGGCTGGAATTAATTATAAAACATTTAATACTATCCCATCTATAACTTGAACATACAGATATTTTAAACATAATACGATAACAGAAAACATGTACACATACCTTTTCTGGCTTTTGATTCTAATTCAGAGTCTCCTTGATATACAAAAGCCATTTTTATTATAAAAAATCTGGGTTGAAAAATCCACAAAACATTAAAGTAGCGTTGTTTGTAGAGGTAATAATAAATTTATAGAAGGTAATATTTGTCTAATTTATGTTGACATTAAGGAAGTTGCGTATTTACGCGACCAGGTTTTTATACCAGGTATTTACTTGCAAGTACGCCGACCAAGTGCCGACCCAAAATACTCGCAAGACTTTAAAGTATTCTAATATTCTCACTCTGTCGACACTCGACGCGATTCTGCTTCTTATATACATTAGGTTACGGATAAATTTTCTATCAAGATATATTTACTTTAAAGGGTTGGAAGTTTTTTTTTTGTAAACGCGATTGTGCTCTTTATTCGTATAAAGTTACGGATCAATGTTCTATGTAAATATTTTTCTTCCAACAAGGCTTGGAAGTTGGAACTTTTAAAAATTTGGAAGTATTTTTTATTGTAAACGTAATTGTACTCTTTATTGGTATAGAGTTACGGATCAATGTTCTACGCAAGTATTTGTCTTCCAACAAGGCTTGAAAGTTTATTATTTTAGCATATGCTATTGCGCTCCTTATACATATGATCTTACGGATTAATTTTTGATGTAGAAAGAAAATACTTGAAAGTATTCCCCGAGCCCGGTTTTTGGCGCTGGTATCTGAAGGTGGACGTACTTGAAAGCCCTGGTACTCGATTTTGCAAGTACGACCCGTCTCTTATTGACATCATGAATGGAAACTTCGTGGTTGATATATAGGGCTAATATTTTACATTACCGAACTCTTAGGAAATGGGATTGTAATTCACAGATTCCTTAACCCTATAATGCATACGAGACCTTCAATTTTGGCATTTTTAATGTAACTAGTCGTAGTTCAACTATTTATTTATTGGTACATTATTTTACAGAGTTTAACTTCAGATTTGGTTAGTGTGGAAACTATTTCTAAGACTTTACCAGGAGATTTAAATAAAAACATAGCAATACTGTATTCCACACTAAAAAGATAAGTCAGACAACAGAGAGTGAGATAAAGATACGTAGCATAGACAGTTTCTCTGTCTACGATACGTAGGTATTTAGGTACATAGAATACTATAATACGTACATAATAGAACGGGGGAGTGGGCGGAGCCTGTGTAGCCACTAAAATGTCACTAACATGTCAATTCGCACGTATAAATGTCAATGCGAGATGGGTCTTACTACGTTACAGTCATTTCCAAATTTCGCACGCAAATTATTTAGAAAATGCCAAATTGTACACTATATACAAATAAATATGTATTAAAATTTAAACGATTTTTTTAACGATGATCTTGAGCATTGATCAGAAGTCAAAAATGTGCAAATTTACTTAGTCTGTCAACATATTGAATTTTGTTTGTAGTACCTAGTCATGAAGGTTAGAGAACAGGAGTACGATCACTACGTACTTAAGCATAGCCTGCCTGTCCCTGAAAATTGTAGAATTTATAGCGGCACTGACGTTGGTGAATAGGGACTGCGAAGTTGGCTGTTTATGAGTACAAGTAGATGAAGTTAGTTGAAAAATGTACTAATTTTCTCCGCGGCTTTGGTGATAAAATTTTCATGCTCTGTAATTTTGTAATTTTTGACAAAAAGAAACATTTAAAAATGGGGAAATATTGTGCCAGTAGTTTAACATCTGATCGGAAAAATAGACTGAAAATCACTTTTATTGACCAAACTTAGCGATCGCAGCGCCTCACATATGGTGTCCATATTTCTGGGAAAATATTTTCTACGTCGGTCGTTCTCCTGTTCTCTAACCTTCATGGTAGTAGTGATAATACTACGTAATTGCATGTATGTGTGGTCCAGGCGACGCCGAACCTCGTACAAAATAGGGTTGACAGCCATTCTACTGTGTATTATAGTATTCTATGTTTAGGTATTTGACTCAAGCTGTTGTTCCAAGTGTGGCCTCCATCTTTATCTATAACTTCGCGTACTTCAGCACGTAGCAATCATTCTCTTTCTCTCTAACCTCCATTGTATATATAATGTACTCTGTGACTCTCTGGGCCAAGGTGCTTAGCCCTGTATGTAGCGACCACTGGACATGTCGGCAACATGTAGGCCGCCGTTTCTTACTCCCGCATACATGCCCTGCACAGGGAACTATCTATAAACCTATGATAAATAAATGTTTGTTAAAGGAGCCATGTTCTGTGATAGCACTTGTTACTATCCTGATCTGTGGCTTGTTCAGTTTCATTAGAACCTTAGTTAAATGGCTATTTCAGGCACGGCCTCCCTAGTTTGTCTACAGTCTACTAGATCTTTACAAAGCTGAGCGTGTAGTTTAGGGAAGTTTCTAAGAACCTGGGAACAAAAGTTATTAAAGGGGATTGGTATTAGCGGTTCCGGCACTATACTGATCAGAGCTGATCCTCCCCTGACAAATTAGTCTGCTGAATCGTTGCCTCTAGATCCATTATGTCCCTTTATCTATTACAGAATCACATTGTTGTGATTACATACCTCATTTAATCGTTGATCATCATCATCATCATCATTACAGCCATTCGCAAATCCACTACTGAACATAGGCCTCCCCCAAGTAATGCCACAAAGCACGTTACTGAGCCACCTGCATCCATCGACTTCCTGCATGTGTTACCAGGTCGTCACTCCATCTAGTGAGGGTCGCCCTACACTACACCTACCGGTACGAGGCTGCCACTCGATAACCTTTTATCCCGATCGCTTATCGGTTCTTCGAGCTATATGGTCGGCCCATTGCCACTTCAGCTTACTAATTTGGGCTATGTCAGTCACTCTGGTTCTACTGTGGATATCCTCGTTTCTGAGTTTATCACGCAGAGAAACCCCAAGCATAACCCTCTCCATAGCTCGCTGAGCGACTTTGAGCGTCCTCATACAGCCAGCAGTCAAGGACCACGTCTCAATTCCATAGGTCATCACTGTCAACACGCAATGGTTATACAATCTAGTTTTCAGAGTTTGAGGTATACCTGACGAGAAGATCTGTCGTAATTTCCCGAATACTGCCCCGCCGAGTTGAATCCGACGATTGACCTCTCGGTCGAAGTTGGACTTACCTAGTCGGACTATCTGTCCCAGGTAAACGCACTCATCAACAACTTCGAGCTTAGTGCTCCCAACAACTACCGACATAGGTGTGACATGGACATTCAACATGATCTTAGTTTTGTCCATGTTCATCTTAAGACCTATCCGTTGGAAGACACCATTGAGGTCATTGAGCATAGTGCTTAGGTCCTCCAGCGCTTCTGCCGTAAGGACTATATCGTCAGCAAATCGAAGGTGAGTGATGTACTCACCATTGATGTTAATACCGTATCCTTTCCAGTCAAATAGCTTGAAAACGTCTTCCAATGCAGCGGCGAAGCTTTTCGGGAATATAACGTCACCCTGTCTTACACCTCTCTGCAGTTGGATCTATCCAAGTACAAAACCTGAGTACGAAATCTATTTCGTACTCAGGTTTTGTACTTGGATAGCCATTGTAGCCATACTGTACAAACACTTAAGCACTTTGATATACCAACATTAAACTTGACACCGCTGAAGGGACTGTAGCACCGCCTTCGACGGAATCAAAGGCTTTCTCATAGTCCACATATGCCAGGCAAATAAGGCAGATTGTACTCTTCAGTCTTCTGTACAATCTGCCGCAGGGTATGTATGTGGTCTATGGTAGTGAAGCCCTTTCGGAAATGGGCTTGTTCGGGAGGCCGGAAGTCGTCGAGTCTGCGCGCGAGACGATTCGTAATGACTCTCGACAACAGCACGTAGTCGCGGCTCAGAAGGGAAATCAGACTGATTTTCCTTCTGAGCCGTGTGTGGCTCCGACGATGATGTGTACAGCTGTCCATTGAACTTCTCATTCTCATTCAAAATCTCAGATGTCCCGGAAACGATCTGCCACACTCACTCTTCAGCTTTGACAGGTGGCTTTTTCTGGCAGACAGATCTCTGGCAAAGACTTTGGAGCCCTGGTTCCCTGGATCGCTTCTTCAAAACGAGCAGTATTAAAGTTCGTAAGTCCCACCGCATGTATTTGGAGATCTTTTTTTTTTATAGAAGAGGGGGCAAACGAGCATGCGGCTTATCTGGTGTTAAGTGACTACCGCCGCCCGTAATCAACCGCAACACCAGGGGAATCGCTGGTGCGTTGCCGGTCCTTTAGAAATTACGAATCATTTAGAAAAAATCGCCGGTGATAAACTTTTCCACAGAGAGGTCGTACGCGGAAGAAAACTCATTGCGAAACGTACAGTGGTGGACCACCAAGCATCCAGATGGTGTGGGTGGTATCGGAACGTTTGTCGGGTAGTACGTTCACGAAATTTGACGGCTGGGATTAATCCGAACAATTTCTCAGAGCACTCCCCGTGGTATATGTGAAAGAAAGTGCAAAGAAATGCAACATCTCTTCGTAACACCAGTGAATCGAGCCGATTGGAAAGCACTCGGTCGTCAACGATTCGAGCCGCTCTGCTCTGCTTTGTTCTGCTCTGGATGCGGTCAAATGGAAGGAGCTGGCACTGGGGAGCCCCAGCTCAGAGATGGGAACAGTATTCCATGTGCGGCCGAACCTGCGCCTTGTAAAGTTGCGGGTGGTGTGCCGGCATGAAATACTGTCCCGCTCTGCTGAGCACACCAAGCTTTTTAGAGGCCAATTGGGCCTTCTCTTCCAAGTGACCACGAAACTGCACGTCACTCGATATGTCGACGCCGAGGATTCCGATGCTGGCTTAGGCAACAAGGGGAGTGCCTTGAAACTAAGGAGATGCGACAAAGGGGTTCTTTTAAGCGATAAACGCTCAAACTTGTATCTTTAGGGGATTGAATTGGACAAGACCTAGTTGCTCCCAGTACGGACTTTGTTCAACAAAGACTCGACTTGAGACACAAGTTTGTCCCGGTACTCGACGGCGTTTTCCCAAGAAATATTGGCACGGCCGGTATATAAAGCATCGTCAGTGCTTTATATATCGGCCGTGCCAAGTGTGTTGTCAGTAGTGTCGTCCGCAGAGCTATGTATGTTACTAGTTTGCAACATATCATTGATATGGGTAAGAAACAACTTTAGTCATAGCACGCAGCATTGTGGAACACCTGCATTAAAAGGCTTCTAATCGGAGCTTGGCCCGTCTACAACGACCTTGATGCTCCGATCTGCAAGAAAGCTGGTGATCCAATTGCATAATTTCTCGGGAAGCCACTTGGAAGGGAAGGAAAGGGAGCTTCGAAAGAAGTGCTTTGTGCCAAACCCGATGGAAGGCCTTCGCAATATCCAAACTAACGGCCAATGCCTCCACCTTGGACTCTACTGCCTCCGCCCATCTATGAGTTAGGTAGACCAGAAGATAACCAGCTGATCGACCACGGCGAAAACCGTATTGGCGATCACTAATCAGCTGGTGATCATCAACGTATCTCAGGAGCTGGCAGTTCCAGTTTGTACACCGGGTAGGAGAGACACGAGACCGGAGCCGGAGAGGACACCTGCATCTCGGTCAGAAAGAGCAGAGCCGGTCTCGCCGTCGCGAGATAGTAGTGGACGGCGTTTAGGTTAGAGTGAAGTTCCCTGATATTGCAGAAATTCACGGATAGCGTAGCAGGGGTCGCCTTGGTCTTGTTGCTCCGTTTGCCCCAAGCAGTTGTAGTCTTGAGCAGAATTTTGCCCCCCCCCCAGAATACGCGGGCAGCCTGAGCACCCACGCTCAGGAGTGGAGTAACTTAATCGTGGATGCTCAGCGAGGGATTATCCTGGGGTGATGGTACCCTCTTAGGGTAGTTTGACGTTTAATTCCGCTACCATATTGATGGAGGGGGGAGGAGTTGGGCCTCCGGCCGCCTGCACTGACCAGACGAAACGCGGATGCGGAGCTTCCACTTCTCGCCGGTATTCTGTGAGGTCGTGGTACCACCCCGGTTTGATTCGGCCCATACGTGCGACAGCAAAGCTGCCGCGTGGCTCTATCACTATTTAACAAGGTGTGCAGCAGGCCTGCCACCACTTCCTCTCCAGCCCTTAGCATTTCGAGTGAAACTATTATATCCGGCAGCCTTACCTGCTTTCGTGTTTTTCATTGCTTTCATTTTTTCATCGATACTTATCCCGCTACCTCTTTCCTCTTCTTTCGGAGTTTCTACTTCATTTAGTTCATACTTTGTCTCCTCACTCATAAACACGCTTTCAAAGTATTATTTGTATCTCTTTAAATTCGAAACTTCATCATTGTGAATATAGCCATTCTCGTCTTTTATAGCATTCGTTATAGGCTGTTTTGAATGTCCCCTGGCAGTTCTTACGAGTTTCCAGAACATTTTAATATTTTCTTGGAAGTTATCCGATATTCTTCTTTCATTCTTATCCGGTCTTTTTTGCTTTTTTCTTTCAACTACTTCTTTTACTCTCTTATTTAGACATCTAAAGACTGCCTTCTTTCTTTCAATATCATCATACGTACCGCTAGAATCTCAAGCCTTTTTTGCTAGTAAATCTATTCATGCTCTCTTCTTTGCTTCAACTTCCATATTTATCGCATCATCGCACCATAACTTATTATTTTTCCTTTCATTCTTTCTCTTACTAACACCACATACTTCGGTAGCTGCATCCACTAAACCTTTCTTAACA
>DWHP01008908.1:0-10392 GCA_018247895.1 Parnassius honrathi | reverse complement strand
TAATGTGTTAATTAGAATAATGTGTCGACAGCAATGGTGTACGGAAAAACTCTAATGAGTTTATGTTTACACTAAAACTATTTATCTTTGTTACCACAAATTTCTTAAATAAATGAATAAATAAAAAACGGCTGTACGTGCCTTCAGAGGCACAGGGGTGAGACACCGCCAACTTCCTGACTCCGGGCAGCTACTGAGAATTTCTTGACGGATAAACTCAGTAATTGATTTTTGGCCCGACCCGGGATTGGAACCCGGAACCTCATGATCGGCAGTCGCACTACTACAACCACTGGACCAACAAGCGAGGCAGTCAATAACGACTTTACGCGCTTTTTGAGACGCAACGGTGAACACTACTGACTTCCTGATTCTGCTGGGCTGGGCTGCTAATGAGAATTTCTGGAAAAAAAAAACTCAATATCTGATTTTGGTCCAACCCGGGATTTGAACCCGGGACCCCATGAGCAGCGGTCGTGCTTACGACCAATAGATTAACGAGGCAGTCGCTCATGCTGTCGACCATCATCATATTTTTGTTCTGATGACGATGATGAGATTGAATAACATCGATCGCTATTAACTGGTTAAATGTATTTGTCAAGCGGTCAAAGTTAATCGTTATAATTATTTGCAGAATGCAAAATTCAAAATGAATAAAGAGGTAATCGACAGTAGCCTAATGGCAGGTCGCGGATTATGAACACAAAAGGTCGTGAGGGTCGTGAAGGTTCTCTACACTCACCATACGAAACACAGCAGCATTAATCTACCATTTTACGCTGGTATTCTGAGAGAGCGTGGTCCTTCCCCGGTTGAGCTGACCCATTCGTGCTATAACTACACTACTAATATAACTGCATCATGGCTCTACCACGTATAGAAAAGTCAAAAGGAATATTAGTAATGTTAAGTAATAAGATTACTAATATTGAAAAATCCAGTTCGGTACGAAAACTGTTCTGATATATAATTAACACAATTTTATTTTCTACCAGCGATTTGATTTCTGGATCTCGAAAACAGCGCCACCTACCGGGTCCAGTTACAAATCTAAACCATACAGGGACCAACTAAAACACAAAACAGTTCATCAATCAAACTCGGTCCAGCCGAGTTTTTGCGGAACCAACGGACCTCAATTGATTTTTTATATTATATAAGAGATTTTATTTGATTACAATGAGGTCATCCACGAATTTTTCGGCCACCAAGGTAGTACCACTTAGAATGAGGTTAAATATTTGATATTTCAAATCCAAGAAAGGTAAATTTCTTAAAATAGTGTAGAAATTAATGTAAGAAACATCTGAAATTATATTAGAAAAGGATAAACCAAACTACGGACATTCCTAAAAATTAAGAAAGCACTGCGGCATTGTTTTGTATATACATATTCATAAACTTGAAACCGAGATATATCACAACTAAAATTTCATAGTACACATTTGATTACCCTAAGCACCATTTAATGATTACATATACAATTATTAATTTCAAATACTATAAGTACAGATTTACCACGTGTTTGGATTGAAGAAAAACTTCGGACGTTACTTACTTGTTTACAAATCCGCTAAAACGTACCCATGCAGGGCCGATATGTCTTAGGAAGACTTGAAAAAGATGAGAATTAAGATGTGGGATGTTTTTTCTTATCTCTGGTGTACATGTATCGATGTAGTGTCCTGTATATTGCGGATGTATTTACTAACAAATTGCGTAGTCGCCTTGAGTAGAGTTGCGTGAGCCTAAACCAGGGCTGACGTGCGTTTTATGATTAAGGTCTTCATTTAGATCGCGTTGGAATGACGGCTGATTGAATGAACATCAACTTGACTACTGTATCTTCCTAAAAGACCGCATTGCAGTTTGAGAAATGAAAAATCGCTTAAGTTGATGCTCTCCTGGTTAAAATAACCGCTGCGACAACTGCCAAATATATTACATAATAATATATTTCTACAATTGAACGTGCAAACAAATTTATTTATTTTTATGGAGATATGCACAAGCATACCCAACTCGCAGGAAAAAGGGCAGAATGTTTTAGTGTTGACCCAATCCATACACCATGGTTTTCCATGTTCGCCGCGTATCTGCAACCCCTGATGGTAACTGGCCATTGTAATCCATTGATACCTATAACCAACTTCAAACAAAGAAGTTCCTAACTCAAATTACCTAGATAGAGTTTCTCAGAGAGAAATTACACTAAATTTCTATACCCTTCAGAGCACAACAGTGCAGGCACTGCTATTTTCACCTACACAGACGAACTCTTAGGTAGAAAAAAAAATAGAAAAGTAGGTAGTGATAATTAGCTTGAAGAATATTACCATACAAATAGTACAATTACAGTCACTGAGCCACTCCGTCTTAGACCTCAGAGCTGTCAATGTCTGTGCGGCCTTCTTAACTTGAAGTTTTAAGTGGGTATAGTGATCCATGGGATACAGTAGCCACTTACCATCTAAGTTGCAAGGTTTTTTTGACTTCCCGCTAAGAAAATTGAAAACTTTCAAAAATCGGGAAATTATTGTTTTACCACGTTTTTCGAAAATTGAGTTTTCAAGAAATCTTGACGTTTTGAGGTCACAGTGCGTGCGTGCTTGCGTGCGTGCAGAGTGCGTGTGTGCAGAGTGCGTGCGTGCGTGCATACTTGAGTGCGTGCGTAAGTGCGTGCGTGCGTGCGCGAGTGCGTGCGTGCATATGTGAGTGCGTGCGTGCGTGCGTGCGTGCGTGCGCGCGCGCGCGTGTGTGTGTGTGTGTGCGTTGATTTTTTGAATTACTCCGATATTTCAAATTCAACGTCATAATTTTGTGAAATTTGGAGCGCTTTGCATTAGAAATTAGCCAGAAGTTCCAGGGATGGCCTGCAGGGTCAACCAAGTTTTTATATAAGAGTGGGAAAATGTGCATGTGGTTCACCTAAATGTAAGTGTCAACCGCGACCCACGACCAACTACAACAACAGGGGAATTACAGATGCATTACCGGCCTTTTAAAAAGGATTAAGCTCGTTTCTCGAAGGCCGAAGGTCTCTAAGTCGTATCGGTCCGAAAAAATCTCCGGTGGTAAACGATTCCGCAAAGTAGTCGAGTGGGGATCCAGGGAATTATTTAAAAACGTTAAAGTTAAAGTTACAGCCTAAATGCATCCTCCTGCTGGGCACGGGCCTCCCGTCATTTCTAAGAGGGGTTTAGGGCAAGGAAGTGTTCGCTGCGCTGCCCTAATACGTGTTGACGAACTTCACGTCTTCGGAATATTTTTATGCTTATTTCTCAAATATTCGGGTTTTCTCAGGTGTTTTCCTTCACCGCCGAGCACGTGGTACTCGTAAATCAGCATCTAAAATTGCAATTAACAATTTCATTGGTGTCCGCGGGGATCGACCCCGAGTTGCTAGCACACTGAAATATACAAAATTTAATTTTATAACTTTTAACTTATGCCACTAAGCTGTCACGGATCTTTTAAATAATCCATATAGGGAAGTGAATGTTCTTTCACACCCAAAATATATTATACAAGGAGAAAACACAAATTTGTTTTGGTTTGTTGTTGAATTAATGATTGAAAAGTGATTCAATAAATAATTTTATCAAATAAGAAATGGAAATATAGAAAAAAAAATTATGATGATATTTTTGAATCTAAAGTAAAAGTGTCAAGAATGAGACGGTCAAATACAGTTTTTTGTATTAGAAAATCTTCGTCCTGATTAAAAAAGCTAGTCCTGAAGTAAAAGGTTAGTTATAATAACTAACCTTTTACTTTGCTGCATGTGTACCCCTTTAAATCTGACACCGTGTCAAATAAATGTACCAGTGCATAACTAGTACGTGAGGGTAATATAGTCATCCGGTTAATATGGTCACTTTCTTGTAACTCAAAAACTACAGCCTTGTTTGCATAGATGGCGCTGTGATACGAGAGCTCTTTATCGGTCAACTAAGTAATAAAGGGTCAAAAGGTTGATGCTTTATCGACGCCATTTTGACAATTGACATTAAAGTAAATATTTTAGTCGATTTTAGTATGGTGTCGTGTAGTGAGTTTTTATTAAGTATATTTTTGGAAGTGTTTCCAATTATTGCCAAAGCTTGTTTGCTATTTTTTCTTAATATAATAGTTTTAGGATACGACTTTGTGTTTTTGTATCTGTCCTTCTTCTAGTTTTGGTTTTATAGGGCAGCAAAGCTTAAGGTGACCATATTATTACCCTCACGCACCTTAGTTTTGTTAGTGGTACCTAATTCGTATAATAATGTCATGTTTCTTATATATATACTCGTGCGTATATACATACTTATGCACACGAGCAACATGATACCACTGTAGTACTCGTACTACGAGTTTATTAAGAATTCAATAACTTGTTAAAGTATTTTTATATATTTTGTGCAAGTAAAGGTGACAAACTGACAAGTTGATACTATGACCCAAAACGCACGTACCTATTCTCTATTACGAATCAAAATGCAGTAACATTGTCAACACAACAAACGGGCTACGGTCCTCGCCACTCACCGTTGGAAATATAGCATTGTACTTCTATTTTACATTGACAGTTTTTGAGATGGTGCGAGGTTGGCCCTTTCCACAGTCGTGCAGATTTATTCGTAATGAACAGATGAATAGTAGAGTGATAAGAAATACTAAGGATAATTGAATATGTTTGTCAAAACTTAAGGACTTGTTTAATTGATAGTTTAGAGAAAGATAAGAGTTGTATCACTCACGGGTAGGTCGTCACAAATGACATAACTATAACATTACAAGACAAGGTCCTTGAACTTCGTATTTTCGACGTTTAAAGGCTTTTAGCACTTCCTTCTCTGCTGGATGCATATTTTACTTTATTTGATACGTTTTTCCTTATTATTAGGTCCAATAATATTATTATATATTATAATATTTTGTCCAACGTGGCCTTAAATAATGTTGTAGTAGAAAGTTTATTAAACAATGTAAAAGATTATTTTTTCTCCATTCTCGTTCGAAACAAATACGAATGACAAAAATTTGAGATGAATACATAAGATTCGAGAAGAGATTGGTCTTTTAAAATTACAGGATAGCATTTTTTTAATACCTAGATGATCGTAAATAGAGTATCAGCAGGTGAATGAGACAGTTGCAGAAAGTATTATAAAGTGATGAGGAAAACTGAAGACTGAAAGGGAGAGGGGATTCTTTCAATCGACAAGAGCTAAGATTACTATGTCACCGTTCTAATTTCGTATCCGCAGCCCTGTGCGGCGGATGCGGATGATGATGGCCGAAATCGCGTCGACCGGCAGCCGGAACGCTCCACACTGCCATTATTGATAAATTGCCGCGGCGTTAAACTCACGCCGATCTGTCGACTCAAGAGTTCATCTCGACACGGTCGCCACTTCACAACTCAATGTCACATTGTTACTTCTCTTAGAGTAAAGGCGCGTCTCGTAAAGGATAAATTAATTAAATATCTAAGGAAGATCGATCAAACTAAAGAAAATTTTACTCTGAGAATACTCACTATTTATTAATGGATCAATCAATTTTACGTAGAAAAGCAAGCCTAATCGGAAATAGTTACTAAACCACTTACTAATGTGGTCCCGGGTACGAATTCCGGATCGGACCGGATGGTTTTTTCTAGTACTCGGATTTGTAGCAACTCGAAGTCGGGAAGTTGACAGGTGTTTCACCCCCGTGGCTCGTAAGCGGTTGGTCTTGCGCCTGATCTCTCTTCGGTAGTATCAAAGTGGACGACGAGAGAGAGCGCAAGTATTGCTGACACAAATGGGTTTGTGCTGCTATACGCTACCTTTTGCCACTACCATCAACGACTTTGATCTCATTTAAAATGAGTGTTATGTGTATGGTAATAATATCTATGGTTAGAACAAATCTTACCAGTCTCGAGCACAAGTGCAAAGCTGCCAGCCGTTCGGTGATTTACAGGATACATTTCGGTGTGTGAGCAGGAACTGCATGACTTAATTCTGTACCTCTATGTTCTATCATCGGAAAGCTGGACGCTGGGCTGGTTTCCACTGCTTAGTTGTCGACGTGGGTATCACGCGATCGCTTCATATGGTGTACTTTATCATGCTTAATGCGTACATAAAATGAGTGGAATAATTTGCTTTAATTTGTCTGTCCATTAAGTTTACCAGAAAGAAGACTAAAATATCTGGACAAATTTTGAAAATTTCGCGGATTTTGGGGTTGGCGTGAGGAATAAATATTAAAAATAAAAAGTTTATTTTTTTAATTAAGTGGCCACAAAAAGTACTTTAAACAAAACTGATTTAAGTACACTTAATTTTAAGTTGCCACATGTATTTGGCATTGGAATTTACCAACTTGGATTCTTTAGTACTTAGTATTCAGAATAAATTTAAAATTCAAACAATTTTCTTAAAAGTTTAGTCTTATTACTAACTCAGATTTTATCAAATCAAAGGCCATACGTTTACTTCTCGAGAAGCTGTTTGTCAGGAGATTTAGAGTTTTGTCGGGAATCTGGAGATCATTTAAAATGTAGGGAGAATCCAGACGAATCCCGACCATCTGGCAACCCTACTGTCTATCCGTGTGCCGCTCAGTGTGGGTGTCTTTAAAGTAAGAGTAAATAAGAATTTGTTAAAGTAATACGTGGTAAAACCAGGCTGCAGTTATATAGTTGAAGCACAAACGGCTCGACCGGAGAAGAACCACGCTCTCACAGAATACCGGTGTGAATATTAGCTTTACACTGCTGTATTTCGTATGGTTAAATTTAGGGTTTGGGTTCTTTCTCCATGGTAAAGTAGGTTTCCTCGTCCATAGTGGCCTCATTGATCACAATGTAGAAATGTTCAGAGTATCAACACTCGTAGCATACCTTGTACCTACTAAAGGTATCCGACTGATATTTCATATAGATTGTAAAGGATACTTGGCATATTCGGCTAATAAAGTTTAAATTATGTGTTAAAAGGAAAGCCAAGGAAATGGTACGTAGGACTTGCAACGATCGAAAATACGGTGTTCCACCTTCGTCATATCTGCAGTCCCACCAGCGCTACTAGCTCCTCAGCAACTACGCAACAACAAAACAATAATATCGAAATTCATCGTGACGGACAAAATGGACACATATTTACAGAAGTCTCAATGATTAACAGGTTTAATTATCTACCACGCTCTGACTAAATCTACTACAAACTTTACCTTGTTTTCAAAGTTTTAATTCGATCATGAAATCGATTCCATGCATGCAAACTTCTCCAAAAGTTGATCAGCAGATTTAACGATCTAACGAGGGAAGAGATTTAGTGGCAGGCAGGCCGGAATTCGAAGTTCTCTTCACTTTAACTAATGAAACAGATACGAGAAGCATCAAAAGAAATGCCATTACAAGTGACACGAACCAGGCTTGTGAGAAAAGCTATACGGCGGGACTCGTGTCGCTCTGATACAAGAGGCAATAATAGAACGAACTAAGAGACCCAAAGTATTTGCTTAGAAGTTTAGATAGAAACACAAGTAAGTCTGATGTTCTATGTGAGACTATACGTGATTATATACACGTTACACTATAAGCCTTACATAGGCCGAACACTGACCTTAAATACAATGATCATATCCAAAAGATGCGAGACATCTCTGACGTTTTGAGACATTCAAGCAGAACCTCGGATAATTTAATAAAGAAAAACCCCTGGTAAAGTCGAAATTACGACTTTTCTGTTTTTTTTTTAAGTTTACTTTTTCATTTTTGATGTAACATTCATTAATTTAACAGCCCATACCCGAATAATAAATAATTTGCCAGTGTTGGGAATTGGTTTGGCAGTACAAAACTAATAAAACAAAATATAACGAAAATCTAATAAAATGTTCCACTTAATATATAACACTATCACTATCACTTCTGCCCATTACAAGTCCCCTGCTAAACATAAGCCACCTCCATAATATATGTATAGACTTATTAAAATAGTGTACAATTTTATTACATAAACTCATTGAGCTATATGTAATACGTACTAAAGAAGCTATTCCAAACAAAAAATGTGCACTACTCCGCCTTCGCGCATGCGCGGGAGACAGTAGTCGCGCATGCTCAGATTAGGTATGCGTAAATAGAATGATCATTATGTAAATGTGTGTAATAATTGTTTAATAAGATTGTATTGTTAATCGAGTACATTTTTTTGAAATTTTTGTTTATTTAGCACATGTGCTAATTAAATTTTCGTATTATTAGCGCCGCTCCGCACTGCATGAAATATCGAAGCCACAGTAACAGGTGTACGGATTGCAGTTCAGTTGAACATAGTGAGTATTGGGAATGCCAAATCCAGTGCATAGTGTATAATATTTATCGATGTATAAACCTGAACTTTTTTAAAAAACTGTAGTGCCAAATAAACCCACAGTCCACCTAATGGTAAGTTGCTACTGCAGTTCGTGTACTACCTGCGAGCAATTTCAAACAAAAAAGGCTACAGATGATTTGTCATCTCCGAGGGCTAAAGCGTTATGCCTCATAGCCTGTAATTATACTGGAGATCCTTACAATTAACGAAAGACCAGAACTCAGCAGTGCAGGCGCAGCTACTGGGTAGAAATAGGCAAGAAAGTGGAACCGGAAATTGAAACCTGCCATAAGAAAGTGGAACCAGTCGGAAGAAATTGAAACTTGCCAGAAGAAAGTGGATCCTGCCAGAAGAAAGTGGAACCTGACAGAAGAAAGTGGAACCTGCCAGGCAGACTCTTAGTCAGAAAGGAAGTCCTACCGCTTAGGAGCCTATAAATTATCACAGGATCTGACACTCCAAGGTACCATATGTACCTTACTAGCTGTGCCCGCGTCTTTGTTCGCATGGAATCAGTACTTTTGCTACTCTGATTTGTTAATCAAACTATCGCTAAGACTTAGACACTAATCTGAATAAAATTATACAGTTAGTCGGTTAATTAGGCAAGCAAACGAACGAACAAATAAACGGACCCACAAACGAATCAAGAAACGAAGACGGCAAACTTAACGCTTGTTATTTAAATGTACGTTTGTGTTTTATTTTGTAAATAAAAAACGAAATGACCGCAGTAACGTAATCCCTAATTTGCTCGCGAATTTCTCTAACCGATAGGTACTTGGTTTCCAGACAACAAATTGGAGGTTGCCCTAAATAAGCAAGCACCATCACCAATTATTGATAAAAAAAATTGAAATGAAAACTACAATCCAATACCTACCTAAAAATAAGTATTGAATACTCAAAGACCTACACTAACAAAATAAATGAAATTGCATAAGTATTTACATTTTGCCTCATCCTGCAAACAAATGAAAAATAAAACTATATTCAACCTAGGAAAGTTTTTTGACCTTCAAGTAATAGGTGTGATCGGGCTTAAAATCAGTTGGGTTTTATATCAAGAAATTGTCAGTAGGAGCCCGGAGCCAAAAGTTTATTTGTTCAGTGTTTCCCTGTGCCTCAGAAAACATTCCTTTTACTAACTCGGACACAATGATGAATAGAAAATGTTTAATATGTTGTGTATGATGATCAACAAGAGTAGATTTTTGTAAAATTCTTTAGTAGGTATTAATTATGATAATTTCGTTTTACGGATTTCCCCACCACCATGCAATTAAAAACCATTTTTCCGCGCAAAGTATGTATCCTAGTTTTAACACTTTAATGTGAGATATTAGGAAAATGAAACAAAAAACTAATTGCATTATTTTAATCCTAAAGTGTTCGTGGTAATTTTAAAGTTACAACAATCAATAAACTTTTCCCTACACAAATATGAAATCATCCCGTAAAAAAAGTTTCTTAAAAACCTTATTTTACTATCTAAGGATTTAAATTTTCCAAAAATTCTATCTTATTGGATGCCTGCTAAAAAAGGAAGTTATTCTCCCAATTTCACACATCTACGTCCAACGTTTTGAGCTGTAAACCTAAGGAATACAATATTTTTCATAAAATTTGCACCCTTGTTTTAAAACCGTAAAAAGCTAATTTTATTATTAAATTACTTTAAAGCATTAAATATTTTCCCTACAAATGGAACATTATCTACCCCCTTTTTCCTCCCCGGGTAAGGAAATTGCACACCCTCTGCCTCTGTCTCCTCTATCGTAACGGGTTATTTTCAAATCGCCAAAAAAACCAAAGAAATTGTAAAATTTTATTTACCATGTAGTAGGTACTCGCCGGTTAAGAAAAAAAATTATAAGCAAACCTACTTATTGACTTCTTATATTTACGCGAACACTACACATTGATTAAAACTACTTATTTTAAATTTAATAAACCTTTTGCATAACACCATCTATC
The DNA here is from genome assembly GCA_018247895.1 of Parnassius honrathi. NCBI lineage: Eukaryota > Metazoa > Arthropoda > Insecta > Lepidoptera > Papilionidae > Parnassius > Parnassius honrathi. The sequence continues at coordinate 55 of DWHP01008908.1, read as the reverse complement.
GATGACATTGGTTAACTATTGTACTTTTTTCACTAAGGTACTAGGGTTTATACAT
>DWHP01008907.1:0-10392 GCA_018247895.1 Parnassius honrathi | reverse complement strand
TTAGGTTGTATTCAACTAAGATACGAACAGAATAATAACAAATAATATAGCAATTCAAATGACATAAGTTTTGTACATAGCTTCCATACAATATTTTAGAGAAATTACTAATTTAATCGCCACGCGCCGATATCGCAGAAATTACTTGCTAATGCCTTAGCAGATGCGCATTATTTGCAAATGGCCCGCCGGCATACAAGGGGTTGCGAACGTATATCAGCCGCATCACGGTAACCACACAGCGCAGAGGGACATATTAGGAGCCGCCGTCGAATCAAAACAGTCAAATCGCCATCTATCGCCAGGACGTTGTAGGTCGCCATCGCCACATCGCCGCGAGGAACGTAGATTATCTTTGCCGTATCGTCGCGATGTACATAGGCCACGGTCACCGTATAACCGCGATGCATCCCCAAATTGCCGTGTATCGCCGGACGGATTGATTAATAGGAATAGAGGTCGCTCACCCCACGAGGGAAAGACCGGGGAATCAAACGGCTTGTAGAAGCTTTGGAGAGCATGGTCATCTGTACAATCTGCCGCAATACTGAATCAGTCTATAGACTAAAACCGGCTTATTAGAAGTCGTCACATCTGCGTGAAAAACGATTTGTAATGACTCGAAAATAGCATGTAGACGCGGCTCAGAAGAGAAATCGGTCTGTAGTTCTTCAAGAGGGCGTTGCCGTCTTTCTTGAAGAACAAGACCACCGCACGTCTGCTCCACGCGTCCGGAGTAGTGCCACCATGGAAACGGAATTAAAGAGTTAACCAGACGTTTGGTCAGTCTCCACCCTTTCGTTGTTTACTTACCACGGATTCGAACGAAATGGTTTGCTACGTCGTTCGTCACGCCTTTAGCAAAGGAGTGCAATAAGTTGCCAACATCTGTATTTTCATCCGATTACAGTGTAGGTGTCTTCAAGGCAAAAGAGAATGAGGTTTTTGTTAGGTCAGTGCGCTGCACCATCATAGGCCACTAACCATCAGGTGGTATTGCAGTTAAGCGCTGGCTTAGAATAATTAAAAAAATACCATCTGGACAAAATAGGTTGTAACAGGTGAATGAAATAGAAGCCTACTATCCTTACCAGTAACGAGACATTCCATCTGAGTTAAATGTATACAGAAGCCCATTGCACTGATACTATACAATTTATTTTTATTTTACATTAAAATAGTATTAAATTGATCTGTAAATAAATACTAATGATAATATATTGAACTGATCCAATCGTAAATTTCATAGTAAGTAACCGTCTGCAGCCTGTGTACTACTTAGAATGGTCATGTGAAGGTTAAACAGGGACGGTCTAGTTAGAGGTCACAAAAATGTTCCTGTGCTTAATAGTACAATCAAGCTGAATCAATGTTATAAGAACAAAAGGTATTTTTATTTAATACAGTACAAAGTATTAACAGTTGTGTCAACATAATAACTATGTGTGTAACATAGCCAAGTCACGTGGTTTTACTTATAAAATGCGTGTATAGTGTGCGTGTTTTGCGTGAATTATTTATGGTGTTTTCTTTACAAAAAACCCCAATTTTACCATATCGCATACGTCAAACGTGAAACAATTCCAGAACGTTGACATGAAGCGGCGTCGTAAGTGTGAAATACTGGTACTGTGATTGCCGAATCGCAAAACCAGTGCGTGTTGCCAGTGCAGATAACTTATGGATCTTAGACGTGGTCCTTCACTGCTGGCCATATGTGGAAGCTCAAAGTCGCTCAGCGAGCTATGGAGAGGGCTATGCTCGGAGTTTCTCGACGTGATAAATTTAGAAATGAGAATGTTCGCAGTAGAACCAGAGTATCCGATATAGTCAAAATAATTAGAAAGTAAAAGTAGCAATGCAATATAGCTTGAAGAACTGACAACCGATCGGGAAGAAAGAATTTCGAGTTGCAGCCTAATACCGATAGGCGAAGTCTACGTTGGCACCCCACTAGGTGGAGTGACAACCTGGTAAAACATCCAGGAAGTCGATGGATGCAGGTGGCTCAGGAACGTGATTTTTGGCATTTCTTGGGGAAGGGCTATGTGCAATAGTGGACTTGTGAAAGGTTGTAATCATGATGAAGTATAATTATAGTTTCCAACAATGTGAGGCAGACTAATTTCAGAATGGAATCCGATACTCACTTAAAAAATGTTTTATTTTTGAAATTAAATAATAAGAATCTCTTAGATTATATACTGTTGGCTCGACACAGTAAAACAAAGGAGTGTTAGTTAGAGGTTAAACAACAACGTTCGAGTGCCTAATACAAGTACATTCAAAGTGACAGAATATTGAAAGAATAATAGGTATTTTTATTTTATTCAGTTGAAAAATAACAGTTTTGTCAATATTATTAGTAAATGTGAAGCATAGGCAAGTAACGCGTATCTGAAAAATAATTATTTATAGAGATTTCATTATCACAAATCCTAATTTTGCCATACCTGTTTACGCTAGATGTAAAACCAATCAGATCAACTCAGGACGTCAATAGGAAGCGGCGTCGTAACTTTCTAGTTGTTTTTCACACGTAAAACCCATAGACTCCCACAGCGGCCATTGCAATTGGCGTAGTACTAAGGAAAGTAATGGTTATACTGAAATCCCTGGAACTCAACCGAGGCCTTCCATCGCATTGCTATTTAGCACGTGCCTGCACAGTGCAAAGATGTAAATAAGATATGCAATAATGCCTCCTATTGCCATCGAACACAGAGCGGTAGTACCAGGTAGTACAGTGCCTTGTGTTGATGTCGGACATTTCCAGTAATGAAAAAGGGAGCTACGTCTACGTCAACTCAAGATGTCGACAGATATCTCCGTACGATTTTAAGGTTTTTGTCTTATCTTCATTTTCTTCTAATGTTGTCTGTGATGTCTAAACGTGTCTTCTAATCTTTTAAACCTTAGCGACTATGCACGTTGAAGCTTCGGCACTTCATTAATTGTTTCTCGCTGGTATCAGACGCATATTTGACTGTTGAAACAAAAAGGAGATAATTCGCCTTCGCTTCGACTGTGGTTTATAAACCAGTTATACCTTTATGTATAAATAAATATTAATGTTATTTAATTTACACCTTTTACATTTATGTACATGTAATAATAAATATTGACCACACATATATTATACACTACACTGCACTACATACTCATATCTTAGTTCTAAATTATTATTAAAGTTAAGCAGTATTATAGATATGAAATAAAATCTCTACTGCCAACAACTAATGAGACTCAAGCAAGGACTTGAGAAAAAACGGCCGGAATTGATCAACAGACAAAGAGTGGTCTTTCAACATGATAACGCCAGACCACACACACATTTGGCTGCTCAGAAAAAGTTGAAAGAGCTTGGTTGTGAAATTTTAATGCATCCACCGTATATTCCTGACTTATCACCCATGTTTTGGTATCTTCAAAGATCTTTGGGTAGTGTTAGTTAACATCAAGAAAGGACTTTCAAAACTACTTGTCGTAATTTATTGATCAAAAATCCCAACATTGAAGCTCTATAAAGATAGCAGTGAAAAGTCAGCAGAAACCTTAAAATTAGATATAGTAAATATAAAGTATCCAGGAATTTGTTGTTAATTAGTTGCCAAAATCGCGATTTTGTTGCTCCAACCGGTTTTGAGAAAATTGATTTATTTAAATTTTTTTTATAAAAATTCTGGAATTAAAGTTGTGTTCCAATAATGGTCCTGAAGTAAGGATTTCTTATTCAATAATACTGAAGCTCCAAAATTATGATTATTTTTCTGCTGATCAATTAGTTGGCAATTATGTGTAAACACATACATGCTAAATTTACAGAAGATTTTTAGTTAAAACACGACAGATATTTTGTTCCAGTCTTCATTATCTGAAAAGATGTTTCTAATGGAAGCAGCAAGTCGTAAAGAGCCAGCAACAAAATAAAATCGATTGACGAGTTGCGCCATGTAATTATTTAGTAATTATTTGTGTACATGTTATATGTACTTAAAAATTTTAGAAAAAAAAAGGTGGCTGATATTTTGTTGCAGGTCAGTAATGGAAGTAGCAAGCAAGGACATGATACACAAAAAGTCAGCAACAACATAAAATCGACCGATAAGCTGCACAAAAAGTCGGCAACAACATAAAATCGACCGATAAGCTGCACAAAAAGTCGGCAACAACATAAAATTGACCGATAAGCTACACCAAGTAATAAAATGAAAAATATATGTGTATTTTTCAGGTTTTTAAAAAAATGACGGCAGATATTAAGTTGATGTTCAGTTATGGAAGCAGCAAGTCATTAAGAGCCAGCAACAAAATAAAATCGATCGGTAAGATAAACCAAGTAATTAGTTAGTAATTATTTGTGTACGTGCTTCATTTACTTGAAAATTTTAGAAAAAGAAGGGCAGATATTTTGTCGTTGATTATTATTTTATTTCATGCTTTTTTTGTTTTAGTATTTCATGCTGGCACACCGCCTGCAACTTTACAAGGCGCAGGTTCGGCCGCACATGGAATACTGTTCACATCTCCGGCTGGAGCTCCCCAATGCGAGCTCCTTCCACTTGACCGCATCCAGCGCAGAGCGGCTCAAATCGTCGACAACCGAGTGTTTTCGAATCGGCTTAATTCACTGGCGCTGCAAAAAGATGTTGCATCTCTTCGCGTATTTTATCGCATCTATCACGGGGAGTGTTCTTAGGAAATGTTCGGATTTATCCCAGCCGCCACATTTCATGAACGCACTACGCGGCAAACCTTCCGATACCATCCACACCATCTGAATGCTTGGCGGTCCACCACTGTACGTTTCAATAGGATTATTCTCTCTCTTCTTCCTCTATGTGGAATAGTTCACCACCAGCGATTTTTCGGGACCGACACGTCCTGGGGACCTTCAAGAAAAGAGCTTACTCCTTACTAAAAGGCCGGCAACGCACCTGCAATTCCCCTGGTGTTGTGGTTGTTCATGGGCTGCGGTAGTCACTTAATATCAGGTACCGTATGCTCGTTTGCCCCTCTTCTATAAAAAAATCCTTCTCTACATCAATAACATAAACCAAGCGGGCTTACGAGGTCAAATATCCCTTTACGCGGAGAAATATTACAAAGTAAAAATCAATCGGTTGTGGGTTTTTCGAGATAAGTGGCCGGCCCATTGCCACTTCAGCTTACTAATCCGTTGGGCTATGTCGGTTACTACGTTACGGTTCTAGTGCGGATATCCTCATTTCTAAGTTTATCATGCAGAGAAACCCGAACGTAGCCCTCTCCATAGCTCGCTGAGCGACCTTGAACGTCCTCATACAATACAATAACAAAATTCCAAACATGACAGATATAAAAAAGTGATAGGTTTTGCTAGAAAAACTTACGCTTTCCTATAGGATATTTTATATTTACCAAATATCTTTACCAAGTTTATATCATCCAAGTGTAATAGTCTCTAAGAATTCAAAAAAAAACAACTGTGCTAAATAGACATGAAGGTGGCTCTACAAGTAATCCATTTTACTAATTCTGGTCCGGAGCAGTATTAGTGATTATGTATCATAAGTATGAGCTCATGCGAGCGAAGCCGGGGTAAAAGTTATAAAAAATATGTATTTAAACATATTTTCATTTAATTCATTAAAATCGAGACATAGTGCTTCGGTCAAGTTAGGTTCGTCAGCTTTTGGGATGTGACCTGAAACAAAAAAAATTATCTTGAATAGTTTGACTACTAACGGTTAAGTATATAAATTAAAGTTAGGTTCGTCAGCTTTTGGGATGTGAACGGAAACAAAAAAAAATTATCTTGAATAGTTTGACTACTAACGGTTAAGTATATATAAATTAATATTTTATATAAGAAGGGACTAACAAGCTTGCGGCTCACTTGATAGTAAGTGAATACCGCCGCCCATAAATAATTGCAACACCAAAGGAATCGCAGATGCGTTGTCGGCCTTTAGAAAAAAATTAGCTCTTCTCTTGAAATTCACTAAATTCCACAAGGTAGAGCTTTTTTAAAATTTCATAGTACTTGTGTAACGTGAGTTGGATCCCCGGGGGCGTAACTGAAATTGTTAATTGCTATAGTAAGTGCTGATTCACCACGTGCCTGCCGATGATAGAAAACATTGTGAGGAAATCTGTATGTCTGAGCTATTAACAAAATCGAGGTCATGTTTTGAAGATAAAATTCACACATACGCAATGACCACACAAAATAGGACAGGAAAAGCCCTGAATCCCTCCTTACAAAGGGGGACTGAGTTCAGCTGTTGGGCGTCTTCCCGTTTTTTAACGTGGTAGAGCCACACTGCAGTTATATTATGTTTGTAGTACGAATGGGTCGGCTTGACCGGGAAATATGGCCCTTTCCCTCTCACAGAATACCAGCGTTAAATAACAGCTTAATGCTGTTGTGTATTACATGGACAGTATAAAGAACCAGAGACCCTTCTTACCGAAAATGAGTCATTCCATCGTAGACTTTAAGTTTTACACTTGCCACCATATTTCACAGTTAGCACCATCCATTTACCATCATGTGGATTGTGTGCCCGCTTTGGCACCTTTATTCCAAAAAAAATTAACTGTGTCCAGGCCGCCATTCTATTTAAACCTTCTACAAATGTTAAATATACCCTAAAATTACGACAACCATATTTAGTACTTGGGTGACCGAACTTTTCAGTGCTAGAAAAAAATGGAGTTTTCTCTGGGTTACAACCTATCTAGATGAATGGAAAGTAAAACGTTATCCAAATCAAAAGGAAAGGAAAAGGAGATAAAAAGGAAGGTTTGAGATTTTTTAATTCATTCTTTTTCATAGTTCGTCTACATTACTTATTCTGAACCCAGTATAAAGGCCCTTCATTACAATCTATGATGGAGGCCTTTTTCAGAAATTGACTCTTAATAGGTTTAAATCGTGGCGATGATGTCATTTATGTTAAACTAGTGTTGGCTCGATTATTTTGACATTATTTTAATGCGCAAATATTCCTAGTAGGTTTTTTTCTCAAAGTAATAATCGAGTAAGCAACAATAATAATGTTTATGATATATACCTGGAGCGGCCTGGATTAAGTGGTCTTTTAATAGATTTAATTTAATCTTCTAAAAAATTTATAATAGCATAGCATCTTTACCTTTATCACCTGGAAACGAAAAAGGATATTTTGGTCACAAGCAATTTTTAAAACTGTAACTAAATTTATAATCGTTCACATAATCTCCAGCGCTTTGAAGTCCATCCAGAGTCAATTCTTTTTCTTTCAGTTGGTTTATTACAATTAGAATAAACATATCCATATTAGCTTTGTCAGCAGCGACTTTATTGTTAAACAATCAAATGTTATTCTAAATGGACAAGGAACGACGCTGAGTTTTCTTATAGAAGTAAGAGTGCTAAACGATCACACATTCCACTTGATGACAGTGGGTAGTTTCATTGACAACTTTATCTATCGTCGATTAATAATCGAAATGCAGATGCGTTGTCGCCCCTGAGGATTATACATCTCACCCGGTGGAGCCTTACTGCAGCTAAATTATTTATGCAACAACACGAAAGGGTCGGGTCGACAAGGTCATAAACAAGCTCTCACAGAATACTAGCCTAAAATAAACGCATTAGTCTCATGTTTTTATAGTGAGTGAACCTAACCTTTAAAAAGTTACTGTAAATGAGGCATTCCAACTTAGTCTTTAGAGGTGAAAACGAATCGGTAGTTTAATTAAGGGGAAATATAACCTCAAGTGGCTTAACAAGATCCTCTGTGATGCCGAAAATATTGCACCATTAATTTTGAAATAAATATATGGTGAAGTTGAAGATTAATGTTAAGTACTATGTTAGACGAAAACATAATTCCGTAAAATTTTCTCGATAGAAAAAAAATTCAAAGTTACCTCCAAACTGAAAAGTAAACCGCTGTTATTCATAAAATACTTTAATTAAGATCATGAAACTTTGCATACTAACTGAACTAACTATAAAGCGGGCCTTATGTTCTTTATTTGTTTAAAATTACCATTATTTTAACTGTAAAAAAAATTTCTTAAACTATCGGCGTCCTGAAGCTTGTAACCGGGCGGCAGGAAACAAGCTTCAGGACGCCGATAGTTTAGGTATGGCATTGGGCGCCTTTGACTTATTGCTCCGTTTGCCCCAAGCAGAAGTTAGTCTCGAACGGAAATTTGCCCCTCCCCCAGAATACGCAGGGCAGCCTGACCACCCACGTTCGGGAAGAGTAGTGCAGCTTGAGCGTGGATGCTCAGCGAGGGATTCTCGGGCGGACGGGCGAACTGGTTCTTGTTATCATTCGTTTAGGTTCTGAAGAACTTGGTGTAATATCATCCACTTCACTTGACGACCTTGCGTTTTCATTTTTAAGTTGGAGAAATGCATGGTGATGCTTATTTTTTAGATGTGTAGCTAAATTTGTCGTATTGCCACTGGTTTTATATCTTTTTCCACACAGATTACATGAAACGTTTTGTTTGTCTACTTTTTAAAAAAGTTCCATACAACACTAGACATGACTGGAATGCTCAAATTAATTATTGATTGAATTAGTAAGATTATAGACTACAATCAACTCAAATGCAGAAAAACGCGCGCGTTGAGGTTCGTTACGGATAACGGACCGACAATGACAGTTGAATAATTTTTTTTGGTTAATTTTCTCATTCCTAACGAAGCAAGAAGGCAAAGGGATCTGAGCTCATACAGCCTAGTCAGATACACAAATGAATGTAACATCTATATCGCCCAAAATATCGATATATCAAATTGAAAATATCGATATATCGATATTTATTCGACAAGCCTAGTGTACGGTATGGAATAATCGGATCTTATTGATAGGGTTTTTTCTGAATCTGTGTTGGTTATAACAATAGCCTTCTCAGAGTCTTTATCTAAAATAGACATTGATTCCGGAGGGGATTGCCTAAATGTCCTTTTTTGTAATTCGTCTAATTCTTTAATGTCTTTTATTAAGTTCTGAATTTCCTGATTTCTATCTTCGTCTTTATCTACATTTGCATGAGTGGATGAAATTTCCCTTTTATCTATGGCATTGATTCTAATTCGCGACAGAGCGTCTGCGTTGAAGTTCTGCTTACCGCTTTTATGAACAATACTAAAATCATATTCGGCTAGTCATAAGCGCCATCTAGTTAGTCGGCTATTTGTTTCTTTAAGAGAGTTTAACCAGGCAAGAGGTTTATGATCGGTGATGATCCTAAACTTTTTGCCATAAAGATATGGATGAAAGTGTTTGATAGCCCAGACTATTGCTAGCAGCTCCTTTTCGGTTACACTGTAACGTGTTTCGGCATCGTTAACGGTTCGACTAGCGTAAGCAATGGGTTTGTTTTGTCCTATAGATCCTTGTGAAAGCACATCACCTAAAGCAAATTCTGAAGCATCTGTAGTTAATATAAATGGCTTTTTAAAGTCAAGGTATTGCAATATGGGGGCATTTGTCAGAAGTTCTTTACATTTTCTGGAGGATTCTACATATTTACTGTCGTCAATAGGCATCGAACGTTTCCTTTTCAAGCGTGCTGTCATGGGTTGAGTTATTTTTAGCTAAATCTTTTATAAAACGCCGGTAATAGCATATCAAATCGAGGAAACTTTTAATCTCGGTTGTGGTCTTTAGTGAGAGATAATTTTAAACGGCTTTAATTTTTTCATTATTAGGTTTCAGTCTGTCGCAAGTAATCTTTTCCTCAGAAATTCTGATTTGTCTAGCCGAACTTTTAGGTTCGTCTGTCGTAGTCTGTCAAATACGGTTCGTAATTTGTCTATGTGTTCCTGTAAGCTTGTGGAGTAAATTATTATGACGTCTAGGTACACTAGGCAGTGCAAACCGTGCAGACCCCGTAAGACATTGTCCATGGCTCTCTGAAAGGTTGCTGGAGCTGTCTTTAGGCCGAAAGGCATACGTGTGAACTCATAGTGTCCTGACTGGGTACTGAAAGCTGTTTTCTGTCTATTTTTTTCAGATACTTCTATCTGATGATAACCACTAGCTAAATCAAGTGTGGTAAAGTAACAACTACGTCCTAATTTGTCAAACAAGTCGGTTATGTAAGGCAAGGGGTATTTGTCGTCTATTGTAATTTCGTTAAGTCGCCTGTAGTCAATAATTAATCAATATTTCTTTTCGTTACTTGCATCGGTGTTTTTCGGAACCAGGTGTTCAGGTGCACTCCAGGGTGAAAAGGATTGTCTAATTATATCGTTTTCCAACACTTTTAATACTTGTTTATTTATTTCGTCGTTTATAACTTGCGGCTGTCTACAGGGTCAGATAAAAATTGGGTCTTCATTATGAGTTCTAATTTGATGCTTAACGTCATTTGTAAAAGTAAGTGGTAATTGTTCTG
>DWHP01008906.1:0-10393 GCA_018247895.1 Parnassius honrathi | reverse complement strand
TTTAAATGCAAATTATTAACATTAAACCAATTGACTAACTTAGCTATAGCATTATTTACTTCGTCGTAATTTAATAATTGTCGTTTTAATTTCAAAATTAATGAAATATCATCAACAAATAACACTATATCATGGTTATCCCCTACGTCATTAATATATACAAGAAACAGAAAGGGGCCGAGAATTGAGCCCCGAGGCACGCCAATTTGTACAATTGACCCGGAAGAACTCATACCATTAATGACGACTTTTTGCGTTCCGTCACTTAAATATGAAATAATTAATTTAAAAGCATCACTTCTTACACCTTGCTATTTACATAGTTTATTATTACATAATGTGACTTAAAAGAAGACAAATATAAACTCCATATGAAGTTTAAAATTGTGAACCAAACTACTTTACTTTATGAACTCAAGAAACGTTAGAGTATCCGCGTATTTCAAATTTAATTGGTAACAAACAGTTACAGTAAGTGTACTCGTATTTAATGTATTGTCTATAAGGAAAATTTAAAAAAAATACCAAAGACTCTCTTAATTATAATCTTTGACAAGTACTCTTTTGCAAAATAATATGAATTATTAAATGTAATTATTTAGTTGTAGTATGATTTTTAATATTCAACTGATTTATTTTTATAAAAGGTTAAGGGGTTGATCGAGCACGATCTTAGAAGATATTTAAACTGATATGTTTACTAAGAAGTAAATGTATGTTAATTTATGTACACGTACAAACTGGTAACTCAGTGCGACAACGGAGAGTATAGGGCTGGGACGGGTTGCCCGCCGCAAATTGAGATGCGATCTGGTTTAGTGCAAATTGAAAGTGCTTACGAAATGCTTTGTATTTGCAGCCAGTTCGGGACAACCAAAAATCAATCCGGGTGATGGAGGTTTGTCCGAATCTGCTTAGATTATTCCCAGACGACGGCCTTTCTTGTCGTGGATTTTTGTTGGGTTTGTTAAACTACTATTATCAATCATTCAAGTTTTATATTTTAAACCATAATTATTTTCTATACAAAAGATTGAAGTTTTCTTCCATGATTATGAATTACGGATAAAATGTGAACGGTAAACTTATTTGACCCCTTGGTTCAGGAATCTTTCTGTCTCCGATTTTAAATAGGGCTTTATCATAAAATTCTTGCTTCAGAAGATTTCCGTCTATTCATTCTTTCATATTCTTTTTTGATGCAAATTTATAAATGTTAGCTCAAAGCAGGAAATTTTATTGAGGCGTTCACATTGTCAGCTCGTATTCATCACACTCACAGAATACCAACGTAAATAGCAGCTTAATGCTGTTGTTTCGTATGGTGAGTGTAGAGAACCAGACACCCCCATTTAACTAGATATGAGGCATTTCATCTTAGTCCTTAAGGGTGACAACGTATCTGCATTTTAATTCTTCGATCGAGGATAGATGTAGACGTCTTTGGGCCACAGCATCTTTACCATCAGGTGGGCTGTGTGGTCGCTTTCTTCCCTTATTCCATAAAAAGTTACGCGAGAGCCACTCCCACCCACTTTCATGCTTCCCCGACTTATCACCGCTGCGTCACGAAGGACAGTCACAATGTCGGCATAAAGCTTATCCAGAGTATGCCATTGGCCACGGTCGTTACAAGCATAATCAGCACAGCTCACACAATCCGAAGGAAAGTCAATCAATCTTAGCCTCTTGTGACACTCACTGGTATACATAGAGATTTGTTCAACACTTCTTTCACCCCATAATACATCTTTATTTGGATTCATAATTTTAGGTAATATTTTAGGGGTTAGTAATTTTAAGTCGCAATTTATAATAAGTGGAAAGTGGTCCGACCATTGAATGTCATACATTACATCAACATTAATTCATTATCGAAAATAACAAAATAGAATAGTGATGTCTCACGCACGCACGCATAGCACGATCATTTCTGAGTATTTTCCGTAGTGTGCTGTCTACGACTACTAAAGTCGGGCAAGAAAAGTCTTGCCAGTTCCACAGAGTGCGTTAGGGAAAGCATTTTCCGTTACCACTCCAACCTGTAACTAGTTAAGTTTCGGGATCGGTGGCTCTTCAAAACTGAATATATCTCGATGACATTTATTATCTATTTCACCACAACAATTAAGTAAAACTAATTTAGTACAATACTGATTTCTTTAACTGGGTAATTACTTTACTATGATGAGGACTATAATGAAATTAATTCTAAACGCAACGGTTTTTAGAGGATGGTCAAAACAAGTCTGTTGACCGAAACTGTGACACATTGGTTTGACCAGCAATAACAATTTTACAGAGGAGTCATCGTCTTCTGTAACATTGCACTTCATAATATTTTTGATTAACCTAATATCAAAGGCTTAGACGGCAAATTTCGTGATCAACATGTTGTAAAATTATGGCTACTTTAAATATGTTTAAGAGTAATCTAATATCAAAAGCTTAGAATCCACATAATCAAAACAATTTAGGACCAACAGGTTGTCATGATATTACGGCTACTTCCAGACTGGATAACTAGCTAGTAACGAAATGAAATATAAGTTTTTATTCCTTTGTCAAGATAGGGTTATTATTTATTAGAAATTTGGTTTCTTTAGCTACGCAATTCTTCATCATATTTTGATATGTTTCTAGGTTAATTAGATATTCTCATAATCCTTCAGCGTTTTTCCAAATGGTTCTAAGGTGATTAGAAATAGTCGTATCTTGTGACTCCCGTGAGTTATACCGTATTGCAACCAATTGCGCTAACAAATTACTGATCGCGGCCTTGAATTAGCTGCACATGCACAGGCACTATTGATGAAAATAGGTAAAAATTTTGTTATTCTACTTATTAGATTTCGTATTTCTTGGTTTTTGCTGTTTCCTCTAATTTTAAATGCGAAAAAAAGACAAGAAATATAGACCACATCTTAGACTGTTTTTCGAAAAAAAAAGTAACTACGTAGCCCTCAAAATGGCCTTCCCATGCAGATGGTTTTTTACGTCTCCCATAATTGGACCATCTCTGAGTTCTCAAGCTGTAGTACATTATTTATTTGATCGATTCAGATAAAAATGTACCAGATTTTAAGGTAGGCAGTAATTTTTGCGTGATGAGGTAATAACCAGCAACTCTCAAAATGATTTGGGTTCCATTGTCAATTCTAGCCTACCTAGATACTTATGTCTATATGCTAGACACATATAGGTGTATACATTGAATTGTTTTCCTGAAATTTAATTTAATGATTTTTCTTATAACTTTATTACTTTAACTTTTTACCCGGGTTCGTTCCCCGCCGGTACCATTGAATTTGTTAATTACAATTTTAAGTACTGATTTACCACGTGCTCGGCGGTGAAACATTGTGAGGAAACCCGTATGTTTGAGAAATAAGAAATAAAATCCCAGAATTGTGAAGTTCGCCTACACGCATTATAGCAGATATTTGTGATGATATAAAATAAATGCGCAATAATATATGATTTGATTACGCACTCACAAATATGACAAAAGTGGGTCGCATCAAATATCAGACTTACGAAATGTTTGTGACGTAGTTAGATTCCTATAAGTTAGTTTTAAGTATGCTTGTGTCTCTTTCAATATACGTACGTACATCTGGGTAGATGTAGTTTACTTTAACCTACCACTATCGCCAACACACTGGATAGCGACCGTGTAAAAAGAAAAAAAAATGTGGTAAAGAATTTAATAACAAAAAGTAAATTCGGACCTTAAAATGAACACTATCAATTTCGCCGCATCCTGTCAAAAATCGACGAAAAATGTGTCAGAGCAGTCAATATAAAGAAGACATCTTCATTGCTCAAAACGCCGGAGGAAATGCGCAAGTTACATCCCCCGAGTTCAACCTGTCTGAGATACTGCTTATCTTGTTTCGTTCGTCACTTTGTTTGCTGTTGGCGGATCATACAAGAAGTGCCGTCTGAACTCCATAAGGTCATTAGGCAGAGAGCTTCACCATAGCACGCTCGAAATGCAATCCCGCCGTCACATCCAAACTAGAAAAGAAAAAGAACAAAGGGATAACTTAGACCTCGTTTTTACGGAGTGACTATGGTTTTGTTTCCGACATTTCATGTAAGTGTTTTAAATCATTTGCTAGAAATTGCTTAATATAATAACGATTTGTGTTAAGTATGTATAATTGATTAATGATCGAGAAAATAATTATTGTTCTTATTTAATAGTCTATGCTAGTTTGTAATTTCGCAAAAATTTGCAGAGTTACACAGTAAATTGTAAGATATAAATTTTATTTAAATTAATTGGACCTGAGCGTAGAAAGAAAGAAATAGGTCAAACTAAGCAAAAAGAAGCGGATGTAGTTTATTGTCAGCTTGAGTATATTTTGTGTGAAATAAAATCGGATATAGATAAATCCGAGATAAATGCTGAAGATATTATTAAAGTTAACTCTGTAGTGAGTAGTATACGTGTAATTTACAGTGAAATAAATAAGTTAGTTACGGGTCATATTTCTGACGCTACAAGTTAGGGTTCCGAAGCTGCAACCATGTCCGACAAAATAAATATCTTTTGATTTTAAAACAGCTATTAGTTTGCTTCCTATTATGACTGGTCAAGAATTCGTCACCAAATTGTTAATCGATGGTATAGATATGTACAATTGTAAACTTGACGAAGCGTCAAAAAATCATTGATAGATTTTGTCTTAAAAACGAGACTATCACTTAGCGCTAAGCTGTAATTAAGAGATACCTACGCTACTGTCGGTTCATTGCTTAGTGACGTGAGATAATATTTAGTACAGAAAAGTCTGCAGTTGCCTCACAAAATGTTAAACAGAGTCATATGTCGATTGAGGCGTTTGGTAATGTATTAGAAGATATTTTTTTCTAATTTGACGTTAGCGCAAATCGGTGGCGACAGTTCAAAGTATTCAATTTAGCGCTCTATAAATGAAAAGTAACAATAAAACGTTTCGCTGATGGATTAGCTAATCCAAGGCTGAGTATTATTATTGCGTCAAAGGAATTTGATTCTCTTTCAGAGGCGATTCGCACTGCTCTGAATGAACGTACAATGTCCTCCAGTAGTGAGTAAATAATGAATTTTCGTCATAACGCGTCTAAATATTTTTATAGAAATAATAATAATTCAATACAGTCGCGTTATATGAGCGCGCCGCGCACACAACAAGGTCACGGTCTCAAGCGCGGTCAAGCTGCGCCCGCTCGTGCCCAGCTATGCGCTGACCGGCTCCAGATGACCCGGCGCGCCACTGCGCCGGCGGCCCCGCCGAGAGCGTGGGCCCCGCCGCTGCGCACGCCCCGGGTTCACCATGCGTGCTGTGACAGGTAAGCAAAGCCCAGGCTGTGTCCTCGTACGAAAGTCAGTTTTTTCGATCGGAACAAGGTAAGTGAAAATGTAGTTCTTAATTATAATACTACGAGTACCGTTTCTTTACTGTGGAAAATAGATTAGTACATTTATTATCAGATACGTGCGCCAGTTTATGTGTAGTAAAATACGAACGGTTATTAAGCATAATAAGTGATTTGAGTAATAGAATTATTCCAAAAAAATTACCATTAGAGGTGTTAGTGGTAGCTTCGTATTAAATATTGAATTGACTTTTAGACATAAATTTTATATATTTAAAAACCTATCATGATTATAGCTGGCGTGATTACAGGTGATAATTTCCTAAAGCAATATTTAGCGGTTATAGATTGTAGAAAAGGCATTTTAAGTTTATCTATCTCTGATAAGACCATAACTTTGTCTATAAATATTGGATATAGACATACTTTACCCACAAGGTGTGAATGTATAAAATACATACCTACAAATAATAATGATGACCGCGTCATACTTGCGAATGAAATAAGAGAAGGTGTGTATGTTGCAGAAATGATATCAAAACCTTAAAAGGGAATTATCCCAATTAGGATATTCAACACAACCGAAAGTGACGTGAACTATGATTTTTCGAGTTTAGAAGTGCATAGCTTGCAACATTTCAATGTATGTTCTTTTTCGGAAAGATACATATCAGTCGATCGCATACAGACATTATTTGAACTTCTCGATTTGCGTTATTTAAATAAAGTGACCAATTTAGTATTGAGAGCATTTGCGCCAAATACGCAGACGTTTTTAATTTTCCAGGAGATAGACTGTCGGTAACAAACTTAATGGAGCATACAATTCCAGGAAATTAAAAAAATCCAATTAAAGGAAAATGTAACACCTGTTTATATTAAGCCATATCGAATTCCACATGCTCTTAAATCGGAATACAAAACAAATACAAAAAATGTTAGATAATTACGTAATCGAAGAATGCGATTCAGAATGGTCTCGCCCAGTTCTTGTGCCGAGAAAATGTGACAAAACTAACGAAAAGAAATACAGGCTTGTCGTCGATTATAGACAATTAAATAATAGAATAAAAGACAATAAGTTCCCCCTTCCTAACATCACTGACATTTTAGATTCGTTGTCAAATTCAGTATATTTTTCGAAATTAGATTTATCTCAAAGTTACTACCAGTTAAATTTAAATAAAAATTCCAGAAAATACACTGCTTTTCAATTGGAGAGGATGTACCAACTTTCCCTTCATCCCGGTTAACGTAAATGCACTGCGTTCACAGCTGATAAGATATACCAGATGAAGCGCTTTCCTGTGGGACTCAAGACGAGTCTCAGTGTATCCTCTAGACTCATGAATGTAGCAATGTCAAGATTAAATTATAATGAATGTTTCATTTATTTGGACTGTTGTATCGTCATTGAAGTTCATTGTCCACCTTAATAAAAACTTAGTTTCGGTATTGAAACGATTAATATAAGTGAATTTAAAATTAAACCCATTAAAGTGAGTGTTTTTATGTACCGAAATTCTTTACTTTGAATAGAGTATATGAAAAGAATGTAACATTTAAATAGACAAATAATTGTAATGAAGGATTTATTAAATTAAATCCGCGTTTTTAAATTGCATATAGATACGTCAAGGTCAGGGTTAGGTGCAATATTATCTAACGGGAACGATAAAGTTACTGCTTATACAAATAGAAGTCCAAAGCCCGCAGAAACTAGGTACCCGATTATAGACTTAGAACTGTTAGAAATCGTTTGGACGGTAAGGCATTTTTGACCCTATTTATACGGGAGAAAATTTTAACAGATCATTAACCTCTCGTTTATTCATTATTATGACAGATCCATCCAGTAGACAGACTTAATTTCGCTGGTATTTTGAAATAAGTTATTTCCCAGGTCGGCACAATACTGCTGCAAACGCAGTGAGTCGCATCGCGGTGACATCCCAAGATTTAAAAACCATGGAGAAAAATGTGTCAGTTCTCACGCGGACCCAGATAAAACGATTAACTGATGAAAATAACATTGCTTAGACACCTCTTCTGAGTCTGATAATTTGCAAAGTTGCGAGACTGATCACCCCGTTGCTATGAAAGTTCTTAAGCCACCACAAAATATTATCTAATTGTGTTTTATGAATTTTGCAAGATATGATAAAATAGGACACGATGAAGTTACAACGTCCTCAGGTGGAAATTGTATTTATGTGCCAAAGCGATCAGTTATTTTTCTAAATTCTCGATCGTTATCAGGTATAAAAGCGTTAGCGAGAGATTTAGAAAGTTTTTGTAGTCAACTAAATATTTTAGAACTACTAATAATTAAAAATAAATTTCATGAGGGTCATTTAAGGTTACTTGCAAGTACAATTAAAAGATTAAAGCTAAGTAGACCGCGATTATTATTAACGCAATATGTGAAGCATATAATAACACAACAACGTGAACATAGTGGAATAAATATAATGCTAAAAGAAAACATAAAAAACTATTATTTTTGGCCAAGGATGACAAGTGATGTTATTGATTGCTTGAAAAAATGTGAATTGAGTCAAATTAATAAAGATCGAATATATCTTTTGAATATAAATATATTGGGGCCATTAGAAGTAGATGATTTCGATAATAGGTATATATTGACCCTACAGTGTCATCTTATAAAATTTGTAGAAGCCTACCCCTTTAGAGCGCAAAAATGCTGAATCGGTAGCAAGAGCTTTTGGAGATAACTTTATTCTAAGATATGGAATTCCTAAGGAAATTATAACTGATTAGGGAACAGAATTTCTTAACGAAATTATGTCAGAAATTTGTACTCGTTTAGGCATTAAAAAGTTGCAATCCATCTCGTATCACCATGAAACCATGGGTTCCGTAGAAAACACACGTAATCATCTTGGTACTTTCCACAGAATACAGTGTGAAGGTAAGAAACGAAGTTGGGGTAGTTGGGTTTCGTAATGATGTTTTCCATTTAATACGTTAGTACATTCACAGACAAAATATACTCCCTACGAATTAGTTTTTGGACGGAATTGTATTTTACCTACTAACTTATGTAATTCTGTGACACCGTTATATAGTTATGATAATTATTCTAAAGAATTCCAACACAGACTACAAAGAGTGCTGTACGATGCACGTAACAATTTATTACAAAACAAATTATATAGAAAATATACTTTTGATAAAAATTGTCATCCAGTTTCATGTAAGAATGGCGATTTTATTTTGTTAAAAAATCAATTAAGTTAGATAACGTATATAATGGACCATATGAGGTGAGAGAGAAATCACGGAATTTTGCCATATTAAAAAATAATAAGGAATATTTAGTACATAAAAATAACACGAAAATATTTTATGATGTAACTTAATTGATATTATTTATTTGATGTAAAAGAAAAAGTTGATGTGACTCACTTTTTTATTCTTCCTGGGGAGAGGGTGTAACGGTGATTTTCAGGGGGCTTGTGATAATATAAAATAAATGCGCAATAATATTTAATATGATTTGATTACGCACTTATAATTAAGACAAAAGTGTGTCGCATCAAATATCAGACTAACGAAGTTTTTGTGACGTAGTTAGATTAATATAAGTAAGCTAGTTTTAAGTATGCTTATGTCTCTTTCAATTAACGTACGTATATCTGGGTAGATGTAGTTTACTTTAAACTACCACTATCGCCAGCACACTAGACTTTGCCCTGAAACCTCAGAAATGAGAGGAGGTCTGTGCCCAGTGGGACGTATATATGCTGTAACTTTAACTGACTTTAACTTTTATAACCAATCACTAACAGAGCTCTTTAATGCGATGCTTTTCGCTACTCCGGTGGTATTATAGCCTATAATTATTCTTAATGTGTATCAGCAGAATACTTACTGATTCCTCTTTTCACTTAACTTTTTTAAAAGTAGAATGATAAACGAACCGACTGATGACGATTCATATTCATATTCCTATAGTAAGCGGCTACTGCGGCCCATAGACACTTAACACCAACCTCAAATTAAGTAAGATGCGTTGTTACCTCTGAGGACTAAGACGAAATATCTCATAGCCTAAATAATATAAACGCTCATCTTTTTGGTCTCAATACGAGGATCACCGGCTTGCTTCTCTATAAACTTTTTTACTCGGAAACGCGTGTTCATCTCAAACGCCGTGTATAGTCGGAATTCACTTTTATTCGTTCTTCAGACTTTTTACCGTACTTTTTAAGTACAGTTGCACAATAAATATACTTATACATTTTTATTATTAATATTTTTTTTATAACCACAAACTTAAAACAATCATAATACGTATCCGTTCCCGTTACCGTCACAGCTCATTAAAATCCGTGCATTACGTATTGCATTTAATCAAATTCAACTTCCTCGTTTTAAGTAATGTTATTACGTAATTTATGAATTCTGTAATATTATGTCCAGAAAATTACCAACACTAACTTCATTTTCAATCATTTTTAAATTTCTTTACTACTGGGCGTTTTTTGCAAGCATTCCTAAAACGTTACTTAATTTGGACCTTTGCAAATTTGTAAGCCTTTGAGGCATTTTTTTATTTCAGTGTTGACCTTTCAAACAAGAAGTTTGTATATATTTTATAGATACGTCTACTAAGTATCTTGGATCAGTTTTTATCATATTTCTGTAAATGACTGTACACAGCCGAGGGAGCAAATCGAAACTAAAATAATGTACGAATTCCGATATATAACGAATAGATGAACACGCTTTGAACACGCTTTTCTGAGTATCCACCCATGGCTAATTTTGAACATCATACGTAAGACGTATGATGTTCAAAATTAAAAAAATCTAAAACTCTATATACTGAGCACTGTTTTCGTGCTAGTGGATTTTACTCGGGAGCGAATGGCCTGAGGACGATGACGAAGGCATATAGTTGAAGTTTTCGATGGATGCGGATTGCATTATTTCAATCAAGTCAGTGTCACAACATTGGCACAGAAGGGTATAAAATGAATGAATATATATATATATATAT
>DWHP01008905.1:0-10394 GCA_018247895.1 Parnassius honrathi | reverse complement strand
TGCAATTAACAATTTCATTGGTGCCGGCGGGGATCGAACCCGGTTTCCTCGCGTACTGTGAAATTTACCGCGAGCGTGTAACCATCTTGTAGGTTAAGTTAATAAAGAATTCGAGGTAGTCGAGCAGGTGTACGAAAAAACAGCATTTTTACGAGCAATATTAAACTTTTCTAATAATGTTGCCGCGAGTTAAGAGTGCCTCGCCGCTAATTGCGAAATAAATTTACAAGTTTCGCCCAAAAAACGTTTCCTACGCCGTGAGTTATGGCGGTTTGTAAAAAAACAAGCAAAGGAACGTTCGCGGACACCGAATAAGTAGGCTGCTCTTCAGATTTTTGATAAACGAATTCATAAATTGATTTGTTTTTACATAAGTTTTTTTTAATTGTTTCTTTTTTTAATATAATGGCCAGAGTAGTAGTATTATTGTGGATAGGCGGTAACCTGTGAAACCGCATCTTAGCAGCAGGATGATATTTACGTTACATTGAGTATGGATGGGTTAGAAGGAGTTCCTTCACGTAAATCACTTACCATCAGATGGGATAGTAGTAAAGAGTTGACTTAGAATCGTTTCGAAATGCGATGATTATGCTGATATGTACACAGAAATCTAATTGTCTTATTATTTAGATTTCTGTGGATATGTACGATGAAGATGTTGCATGAACTTCTTCCATCAACTAGTTGGTTAAAATTGACGAGATGGATAACATTTTTATATGTATACCACTATTTAAAAAGTGTAATAATTCTATTTTAATTTATGGCCGTATTATATTAAAAAAAAGTAAGGGTGATAAACGAACACACATACCACTTAATGATATCTTTGATTAAGATTCAAAATGCAGATGAGTTGTCACACCTAAAGGAGCTTTCGGTTCGATACAAAAGACAGTATCATTATACTGTTATTTCATTAATCTATTCATTACTGCCTATACAGTCCATTGTTGAATATAGACCTCCTCGTAGGGAGGACATTTGCTACATTTGCCACGCTTGGAAGGTGGGTTGCCAACCCTTAATTTTTTGTTAATTAACTCATTTTATTTTTATAATTAGAGTGATAAACTAGCACACAGTTCGGCTGACGGTAAGTGAACGCTATGCCCCGTGGATATCTACATTAATCCTCAATTAAGGATCAAACTGCAGATGCATTGTCACTCCGATGACTAAGGAAGGAATGCCTTGTTGAGTAAAAAGGGTCTCCAGTTCTCTGCATTCACTATACGAAACACAACAGCATTAAGCTGGTATTTTGTGAGAGCGTGGTCCTCCATTCGTACTACAGCCAAAGGTTATATAGCTGCAGCTTGGTTTTATCACGTATAAAAATTATAGACTTTCTTAAAACTGGCTTTTATGACACCCACGAGATGACTTTGGGCACGGTTTCTATGCCACTACATGGCATATGCTGCTATTCAGGCTGACACTATTTGAGTGTGTGGACCTTCTTCAGGCCACGCTCTCGCCACGATCCATTCGTACAGCAGCTATTATACAGCTATAACCTACCAAGAACATGAATAGCTAACCCAGACCGTAACTGACACAGATGTAAGCTGAAGCGGCAATGGCTATGTAGCTCAAAGACACGGAAACCGTTGTGGAAGAAAGGTTTTCGAGTGAAAGCCGTCGTACTGGCAAGCGCAGTGTCAAGCTAAGAGTACGTCTTACGTCTTACGATGGGTGCAGGTGGCTTAGGACCGTACTTGGGGCAGTTTATGGGGAAGGCCCATGTTCGGCAGTGGACTCCTGACGAGCTGTAGGGATAGCGATAGTGTGATATCTACCACGTTTATATCTGCTGAAAAGCGAAATTCTAATTGTGTGTTTGTAGAACGTGTTTTAGATAAATTTAAAAATATTACTTTTACGAACTTAATAGTATCACTGCAGTGAAAGCTCGTTTCAGAAGACTATCAAGGCACGAAGACAATCTTTCAAAACCTATTAAGTTTAAAAGCCGTTCGGTCATTAAACCACTTTTTTTAAACGTTCTCGCCCCGCACAATTTTTCCTCCCTTGGACACTTTTCATAATTACAGTACCCCCTTGTCTCACCCTCCAACCCGTTTGATACTTTTACAAGATGTTACAATTTAAAAAAAAAACAATTTCTGTAAACTTGTACGGCGCTTAAATTTTTTAAATCTTTACTCATATTTTTTTAATACGGGGCCTATTTCGGTTTGTAGTATTGTGTGTGAACCTTTATTATCACAATAAATTATGGTACTATTATATACTACTTTTATTACAAAAGAAGGGCAATCGGTGGATTACATGTTAGTGATAAATAGGCATTGAAATTTACATATCTGCCTTATAAATTTATTTTAATTATATATATAATAATATTTATTTCCAAGCGGCCCATTTAAATCTTCACAAGAGACTTCAAAGTATGCCTAAATTTAAAGCGACGGTTAAAAGTACCCAAGAACACTAAGACCACCGTACATCGTTTATTAAGTACTTTTTAAAAACAATATTTATAACAAAGAGGCCGACAGACAAAAAGTAAGACAACGCAATTGATTTACTATCGCCATACCGAAAAAATAATATTAAAATAAGTGCCGATATAGCGTCGCGTTAATAGTGATGTTCATTTTGTATATTGCGTACCAAAAGATCAAAAGTACCAGTTTGGAAATAATTTTAAATTTTTTGTTGCGTTTTTCGTCATGTAAAATATATATAACTAATTGAAGTTTTTTATACGTGGTAGAGTAATGCTTCAGTTATATTAGTAGTATAGTTGTAGCACGAATGGGTCGGTTCGACCAGGGAAGGACCACGTCTTCACAGAATACCAGCGTAAAATAGTAGCTTAATGCTGCTGTGTTTCGTATGGTGAGTGTAGAGAACAGGAGACCATTTTTACTGGAAACGCGTTCCATCTTAGTCCTCACGGGTGACAACGCATCTGCATTTTGATTTGTAATTAAGGATAGATGTAGATGTTTTTGGGCCGTAGCAACCACTTGCCATCAGGTGGACTGTGTGCTAGTTTGTTACCTTATCCTTTATAAAAAAGTACCTAATAAATATATTTAGAGCAAAGGCATTGCAATATGACAAGGCACTGACACTCTACACTTTTCATTATTAGGATGTAAAGATTCTATAGCACAGATTCCACTGTTTAATATGGATTTCTTCTCATTGAAGGGTGAATGGAACAGAGAATGTATAAAGTGTTAACTCTTGTTTTTGTCATTCTACATGTCTTTGAAATATTTATAAGTTCTTAGAACTTTTGTCTTGTATTTGCAAAGATTCCTCCACTCTGAGCACGTAGAAAAGGAGCATAAAAATGATAATTAACTATTTTAAAGGTCCGACATGTGGGCTTAGACGGCAGCATATGATGTAGGACAGGAGCCTACGTAAATTTTGTGCCATTATGTTTTAATCGTTTGTTATATTATGGTAAATTTTATTGGTGGTTTACTTGCTATACTTATACACAAAATTTAAACTTTCTACTACTTGGATCATAGTAATTTTGTAGATTATATTAATTGAAGAATTACTTTGGGTAATATTCAGTCTGCCTTTTTTTTTTACTTTACACTTTTACCAAATTGTACGTTCGATTCGATTTTTGTTTAAATATTTGTGGTCTCGACTGTAATTTAAACTCAATCAGGTAATTATAATCCAATATTTATTATCGAACGTCTTCTTCTACCTCTAGCGATTTCTACTCCTGGTAATAGAAATGAAAAAGTTCACTAATTAACACACAAATTATTAGGTGTTATTATATTTAAGTTAGATTAAGTTTGTGATGATACTCAAGTGCCATTCATTGTAACAATTTTCTGGAAAAATAAACGGCAATGTAGGGTAAATTAAAATGGACCATCCCTACCAACAACAGGCATGCCGCGAAAACTAAATAAACGACAAAAAACTAAGAACACATGTCCCGGTCGAGCGGCGAACGTCAAAATTGTTTCAATTTCGAAACGAAAAAACAATTGCAATTTGAATTTTAAATTTCAAGCGGCGGTCATTTTCCCGCGATTTTTTTCGGAAAGCCGTAGTGGCAATAAATCCCGCGGCAATAACTATAAATTCATTGCGGATCGACATGCAAATGTAAAAGATTTTTTTCGCCAACCAGTATCAAGTACTTTTGGTTAGGACATAAAATATATAGAGATTCGTACCACTAAAAGAATTTATTGGAACTACGATAACACGTTTACTATTTCCGTTACATTGAATAAAATGCGTTTATGCAGACAAACCATTTATATATTGTCGAAAAATAAGCACAAATTCTAACCAAATACTAGACTTTTTTTGTCCATTAGTTGAAAAACAAACCTAATAATATCGGTAATACATTTGTAAATATTTTATCAACTTGGAGTTTATTGCATCCACTGTAAATAAGTCAAGAATTCGGCAAACTTTTTAAGACATAACACTACTCTGGAATTCCTTATCCAGTTCACTGCCGAAAGACTTTTTGTTTGAAAAAAAAAAAAGATCAAGTGCTACACAGTACAGACAGCAGTTTTTATTTTACCCGAGTGCACTTTTCCGTTTCACGTCCAACGTACGCTGGGCTGTTTATTTTTAAGCACCTGTGCATAATGTTGTAAACGTAGCAAGCGAACCTTGCAGTATTCACAACAATGTACAATAAAAACTTTTTAAAATTGTTCTTTTCTATCTGTGCTCGTCGTTTGTACAGCGATATGTTTACTTACTGCTACCGTTACGCCTGTGAATGTCCACTGCTGAACATAGGCCTCCTTTTTCTATCTGTGCTCGTCGTTTGTACAGCGATATGTTTACTTACTGCTACCGTTACAGCCTGTGAATGTCCACTGCTGAACATAGGCCTCCTCTAGTGGATATTTGCCATTGTTGCCACGCTTGGCAAGCGGGTAGACAGCCGCAGTTTTTTTTAATGTTTAGGCGTTATTAGGAAACCGCTGCTGCCCATCTCCTGATTTGTTTCCTTCTTACGACACTCACGGGATGATATAGGTATATGTTTACTTATCGAGAATTTTAATCGTGCAATAAAATTAATAAATTCATTATGTAACCGAAGTAATTATTCAGTAATTTCATATTTATCAATTTTTTTTGCGATTTTTAAAATACTTTTATTATTGTTATTTTTACAGTTAGTTATTACTGGTGCCGATGCAGATGCAAAGGTAAAACTTTTTGCTTGCATCATGAACGGAGCGGAGTAAAAATCGAAAGTCATAACAATTTTTATTACAACAAAATATTTAATCAAATGGTGTGACATTGCGCAGATGTAAATTAGCGAATTGATTAGATAGTTGAAGAAAAAACATTCAAATTCAGATTTTTATTGTTTTCAAACCTTGTCTGCGTTGAGCTACAAATATTGCCGAAAAAAATATGTAAATTGGCCTACGTGTTACAGACAAACAAAGAATCGTTTTCTTGCGCTATGGGAGCTCCGCTCGCTTCGCTCGCTCCTCTCCAATTATTACTAGTATCTGGATGACCGAGCTTTCCTCGGTATTTTTTTGAAATCGTGTGTATTGGAAATTATATTTAAATACAAATTACATACTGATGAAACATGAATAATATTTTTTGATCTTATTGACATAATAGAAAAAACTGAACTGGTTATTTGAATAATGAGTACAATTAGTTTAATTTAAATTTTCCGTATTTTTTAAAAAAATACTAAAAAAAGGGCTCGAAATAATAAATTTTTTCACAAAAGAAGGAAACTTGAAAAAAAAAGAAGAAAGTTGGACCGAAGACGGGACGCGAACCGGACGGGACGATTTCGCGACCGCCGGACGTCCCACATGAACTATCACGATCATTAATACAGTGCCAAAATTTTCCTTCTTATATTGTAGCAGTTTTTCATTGCCTAAAAACACGGACAAAACTACATTTTCTAAAAACGAATCCTAGCTAGATCGATTTATTGTCCCCGAAAACCCCTGGACACTAAATTTTGTAAAAATTGTTGGAGCCGTTTCCGAGATTCCTATTATATATGTACATATATACAAGAATTGCTCGTTTAAAGGTATAGGATTAGATAGAGTATATTACTTTGACAAGCAAAAAAAAAATTAACGCTTGATTGTGCACTCGATAATTTAAATCGATAATAATTTTATAATTCTTTATCCACTACAATACGTTGAGAATCATACGCGCGTACAATAATACCAACTGCAGATGTTTCAAATACAGGTACTTCCTGGACACGGCATACGGCACCTTGAAAGCAGATGCGATTATTATACTGCCAAAATAAAACCAAGGAGGTGCGATCACAGATTAAATAATATGTTAGCACGCCCACGGCGGCTGTACAATGCTTGTTTATGCCATAATCGGTTCTATGGAACTTTTTAGTGATGTCTTATTATTTCTTTCGACTAAAGATGTTTGCGTAAAATAATGACACGTAATTAATATTTTTAAATTAAAATAAACTGTATTATAACTTATAGAGTAACATATCTTTTGAAAGTTTTTGTTTCTGGCCTAAAATGATTTTAAATAAATGTAATTTAGTGATTGTATGTTACAATAGAGGGAATATGGGCCGGCCATATAAATCGAAGTACCGATGGGGAAAAAAGTTCTTGGTTGATGGCTTTGTATAGGTAAGCGCAGTGTTGGTCGGCACCCAATGGATTGTGCGACCTCATGAAACAGGCGTGTAGTTGATGGCGCATGAAACACGGATGCAGGTCACTCAGGACTGTACTTTCTCCTACTTGTAATCTATGGGGAAGCTATAACATGTTCAGCAGGGAAATTGTGATGACTTGTAATGGTTTTTGTTTGCGATAAATGAGACATTTCGTTATCGCAGAATACTATGTAAAACTACTGGTTTCGTAGCCTGATGGACAAAAATGGGTCATTATACCAATTACTAACAACGGGATATTTCATCTTAGATAAGGATGACAACGGAACTGCGTTTTAATTTTTCTTGTAAGATGTAAGAGTCTTTGGTAATCTACATAAAGTCGTTTGGTAAGTGCCTGGTTTAAATAAGTTTTAAATAAACGAATAAGATTGGAACATGGATTCTGGTCGCTACATATATGTTTCAAACAATATTAAAAACATCAAAGTAATAACGAACCTAATAACTTTCATTGCTTCCATCATTACAGTGAACAACATCAATATGCAACAAATAGATGGGACCTAGATATTCAGTTTCGCCTTGCGTTTAAAAGACCCTACACTTCGTTTCCTTTGCCACCCGCCGCTAGACCCGTCGATATCGATAACATCTTTTTATGCGTGAAGAATTCATTACATTTAAATTTATCGAAGAGTTGCTTTAAAGAA
Organism: Parnassius honrathi; assembly: GCA_018247895.1. NCBI lineage: Eukaryota > Metazoa > Arthropoda > Insecta > Lepidoptera > Papilionidae > Parnassius > Parnassius honrathi. Next base: position 3,029 of record DWHP01008905.1, on the reverse strand, counting down.
ATGAGAATCTGGCAATTTTTGTCGAAAATTCTTAAAAATAAATTAAATGTATAAGAGTTATCGGTTAGTAACCAATACCCCATTTGTGTGGATTTATGCTTTGGCATGTTAAATCGGTCGCTTGTTACAATATAAAATATTGGAGTCAAGAAGGAAAAAAAAAATGTTAAAAATCCTGTACTAATTAATTCGCTGTTTGTTCTCTAAAAAAGTAAAAATATAAGTGCTAATAAACAAATAAAAATTCGAAAATAATATGTCGATATAACAGCCGCCACACAAATGTTACTTTTGGAAGATAACAATACGCATTGAAACAGGTGCCAACTCACTCGCTGCAGTGTCGACCAGCACTCCTCCAGGGTCCGCTCGCTGATGCTTTGCCCCGCACGGGCTTGTTGCTATTGCAAACAACGAAACATTTTCAATTCAATTCTTAGAATCAAACAACAAATTATAAATAACAAAACAAAATATTTCTTCTAAGCTGCAATTATTACAATGATTATATTAACAGTTTTCATGTCCGCGAAGTAGACACAAAAGTTGAACCGTCGAAATGATCATACATTGGACGACACACACGGTTAGTTCAACTGATCATTCCAACTAATTACATCAAACTAGGATTGTTGATATTTTTTTAAATTTCGTGTTTTCAATATATCGATAAACAAACTTATGTAATATAAAACTCCGATATTGATATATTTATAATTATCGATATATCGAAAATTTTAAGAAATATCAACAGTCCTAGTTTAAACTGATCAGTTGGAATGATCAGTTGAACTGACCGTGTGTGTCGTCCGTATGATTGATAGAACTGTGAAAGGGTTAAAATATGAAATGTAGATACTTTGCCATTTTTTGACATTTTTTTTAACTATTCTAAGTGAATGACTCCTGGAGGTGAAGGTTTTGCTTTACTAACGTATTTCATAAATATATATTTTTTATTTCAAATTGTTAATTATTTTATATGGTAATCAAAATGGATATTTGTCATTACGATGTCGTAAAAATTGACACTTACAGAATGAAGTGTCAACTCAATCCTATACTTATCGTGCGCGCTAGACTAATGCTATAGTATAAATTCACTGACGTGTATAAATTAGGACTATTGTATGCTTAGCTGCAAATTTATTTAATTTGATAAATTACTGAGACTTAATTTTGTTTCACAATAGAATGAAATATTAAGGTACTTCTCAAAAATATCGGGTTCTTAGGTTACTGTCAAACTAAACCTCAGTCATTCAGCTTAGGACGCAAAGAAAATCTGAATTTTCCTATGTATTTTTTTATTATAAAAAGAAGCATGATGGGTGAAATTAAAGACAATCTGTTTTTTGGTTTTAACAAATATTTGTTGTATGTTTTTAGATTCATGAACTTAATATCTATATCCTTTTTTTGGTATGTATTCAATTTTTCTTAAGTCGAAAGTCTTTATTAAGCATTCAAGATTTATAATAATGTTAATACCTACTTACAATTACAAAATTAAACCACTATTTTCATTTCATGGCTTCAACAAGAATACTACTAAATAGGGAAGTTGACACATATATTAATTAAAATATTTTTTAAGCGATGTCAAAAAATTACGTGAACGAAGTCGTAAAGTAGGTTATAGGAGTATGTTATAGATTCTTACAGTAAAATAATGCTCTTTGTTTATTTTTAAATATGAGAAATCTAATTTAACCTAAAACGGAAAACAGTTTCGAAGCACTATGAAAACTAGCATTTGAATTTACTACATTATATATGAATTGCTATGCTGTAGCGATTTGTTTATGATGATGTCAACAACCCATATCACTACACACTGCTATTTGTAAAATAAAAAGTTATACGTTAGCGAGCTTTATAGAAAATAATTTGAACTAATAATTTGTGGTCAAAGAGAAGTGAATTGCATTATTCTTATATAGGTAACTAGAGATACCAACGAAATTCTAGTCCACCTATTTGCTAAGTGGTTATTGCAAGCCTACAGTAGACTTTGAACAACTTCAAACAAACATAAGGCTATAAATTACGTTGTCAATTTAAGGAATACGCAGCAGAAATAAGATTTTCCTTTACATCTTTTTTTACACGATTTGGACAACGCACACCAATACACGTGCAGTGATAAGTATTTCTTTCAACTGCCTTGTTGATATGTTGGTGTTACTTATCCGTTCCAGGTTCAAATACCGCATCCGGACGAAATCAATTTTTAGGTTTTTCTGTCAAAAATGCTTTATAGCAGCCTGGAGACAGGAAGCTGGGCCCTCCCCGTGCACGTAAAACAGTTGATTTCTCTCTTTGGTTTTATTGGATTGCCGTTCCATTGGACTATGAGAGGGAGAGAGAGAGAGAGTGAATAGAGAGTTCATCTGTGATTGCTTGCTTAAACACTCGTGCATAACTTTGTCCTGTGCAGATGGCTAGACTCCGTTCAGGTATGCCGTCGTTAAATTTGGTCTGAAACATACGATTATTTCCTCAAAGTTTCCATCTTCTACAAGGAAGCAAGGACTGGAGAGTTCTCATTGACCATTATAAGTATTAAACATAATAAATGAGGTTATTACAGTTAATCTGTGATATATTTCACATGACTTTAACACAATATTTCATTTTATATAAAGCTCGTTGTTAAAATAAACTTATTAAAGGTAACTACGGAAACTCATTCAAAATTTTCCCAAGTATTAATATTAAGTTCGTTTATAATTATTAAGTTATTGCGGAAAACATAACATTAACTAGATTCAAGCTGATTTTCTTTATTCTTTAAATTCATTTCATTTAATTTCTTTGTTACAAATGTTTTGTTTTCCATAAACGTAAAAATACCTTCGTCATTATGATTATTATTTATTTGAATTTATATATTGATAGCAATTAAATTACTTTAAAAATATGCAGTAGGTTTATAAATGAAATTATGATAGGTACTTTGAAAAAAATCTTTTCCATCTATAATTTTTGTAAAGAATCCACAACCTGCTAAACCTTAAATATATATA
>DWHP01008904.1:0-10396 GCA_018247895.1 Parnassius honrathi | reverse complement strand
ACGTATATTAACGAAACTAAACTAAAACAATGGCGGCCGTCAAGCGCTTATAACGATTTCGATTTAACTCGAGGTTCGTTATACTCACTATACGGAACACGGTGGCATTAAGCTGCTATTTTAAGCTGGTATTCTGTGAGAGTGTGATCTTACCCCGGTTGAGCCGACTCATTCATGCTGCAACCACAATACAGCGGCATCGTGGCTCAACTACGAATACGTAGGGAAAACTCTGTATCCCTTTATATTGTTTCAGCGTCATGATGAGTCGGAGGCCTCTTCGTTGCTGCTACCCGATGTATATTTTAAGTTTTCAACCGACTTCAATAAAATAAGAGATTCTCAATTCGACTGTTTTTTTAATGTATCTTAGTACATCCGAACTTTTTTTTAGGTGAACCGATTTAGAAAACTGTTTTTTATTTGAACCAGCTTTCAAATAAGAAACAGTTTTCAAAAACGGCTTCTCATTTGGTATAAATTTAATCAAGATTATTGTTTTTAAGTTATATCATAATGCATATTTAATTGACTTCAACTATATTGATGATGTTCTCATTTTATTATTAATGATTTAATAGCACTGGGTGACAAACGAGCACACGGTCCACCTGATGGTAAGTGGATGCTGTGGCCCATTTAGCCTCTATTAAGGATCGAAATGCGAATGCGTTGTCACCCCTAAGGATTAAGATGGAATGCCTCAATTCCAGTAAAAAGGGTCTCTGGATCTCTACACTCACCCTACAAAACACAGCAGCGTTATGCTGCTATTTTAGTCGATTTTAGTCGGTCAAGCCTACATAAAATAGCTCAGAATCGGATTGATATTAATTATTTGGTTTGTTTGTCGTTTTAATGTCTTTGTACGTTGTGTTGAGTGTGACCAATAAATTATTCTTTCAGTCATTCCTTCCTTCACTATAACATTTTCCTTTGGATAGGTGCAACCGTGAGACAGCTTTGCAGCTGATTCTCTACATCTTCCTCACTTTGGTGACAATGATCGGATGGGCAACAAGTGCCGAGAACAACAAGCTCCCTCTACGCGCTTGGTAATTATTGTTCTACTGTTACTGCCTATTAAAATTGAACATAGGCCTATCTTACTTTATGGAGGATCTTTTCCATAGTTACCACACTTGGCGGGTGGGTTGGCAGCCATATTAATTTTTAATTATAATAGTGAAGATCATGCCGACCATCTCCTGGTTTGTTTCCCTCTGACACCTCTTACGACATCCATGGAACGATACAGCGTAGTGGATGTTCTCATACCACCACAACACGAGCAGTTACTGTTCTTACCGCTAAAATTTCTACACCTTTTTTTTGTATATAGAAACGATAACTTGAAAAAGTATAAAGCGACTACAAAAATCTAAAATGAATATGTAGCAATTCCATACACATATACTACTAACTTCTTAAGTCACATCTTTTATTGCCGCAGCTTAGTGGCCACAACAATTTTTTGATGGAATAAGGGTGACAAACGAGCATACAGTCCAGCTGATGGTAAGTGGGTGCTGTGGCACATAGACATTTACATCTATCCTAAATTAGAAATCAAAATGCAGATGCGTTACCACCCCTGAGGAATAATCTGGAATGCCTCCTATCCAGTAAAAAGGGTCTTCGGTTCTCTGCACTCACCATACGAAGCACAGTGCATTCTGTGAGAGCGTGGTCATTCCCCGGTCGAGCCGACCTATTCGTGCTACAACTATAATATAGCTGCAGCGTGGCTCTACCACGTATAAAAAAATATACAGCTAATAAATATAACACAGAGACTAATTAAGTGCAGTTTCGACACTATTTTCGCTGAAGAACACATCAGAATAATATCTTATTTAAACATCCATTTCAAGTTTAATGTTTTTTTTATAGGATAGGGTGACAAAGTGAGCGCACACAATCCACATGATGGTAAATGGTTGTTGTGGCCCATAGACATCTACATCTATTTTACGTTGGTATTCTGTGAGAGCGTGATCCTTTCCCATTACAGCCGACCCATACGTGCTAAAAACTTTACATAGCTGCCGTATTGCTCTACCACGTGAACAAGACCATCCATCCTGCTCTTCTCATTGTAAATATTGCGTTATAAATATTTTGATATAAAATAGTTATTATACTAATAATTATGTGATATTTTACTGCCTCGTTGGTCAAGCGGTCGTAAGTGCGACTGATGATTATGTGGTCTCTGGTTCGAATTCCCGCTCAGGCCAAAATCAGTTATTGTCGTTTTCTGTCAAGAAATTCTCGGTAGTAACCCAGAGTTAGGAAGTTGAGACCGGCCGCCGTGACTGAAATTCGGTCTGGACGACACTAAATACTTCACAGATATTTATTTCAAAATCTTTATTTTACAACAAGGTATCCCTACGACACCAGCAAATCGCCTGCTTATGAGCTGACGTATTTACATCAAGTTTTCGCGCTGTTCGTGGCAGCCAACCTTAACGTGAGCAAGGACACCCTGGTCACAACTCTGATAGCGCAATGCCGATGCCGGCTACGTCTGCTGGGGCTGGCGCTTAGGACTATGTGCCATGATATGATTGTTCCGGAAAATGTAAGTGACCAAGAAACACTGCTATGTGTACTACTAAGACGGGCACTATGATACTAATACATTGCCTACTAAGCTGCGGTTAATTCTCCGTAACTTCTTTAGTCGACCGCGAGCGCGCGAGTAGACTAGTTCTTTGTTTTGTAACTTCCGAACGTTATTTTTGACAGTTTAACATTGGTTTTGTTTTATGTGACTAAGAAAACGTCATTATTCATGTGTGCGTTTTGTCAACGTGATTTGAACTTTTTTTCAGATGAGTATGTAATTTTATTTCGTATTTGCCTAAAGACAGTACCTGTCGTAAATTGAAACTGAGTGGCGTATTAACTATGTCAGCTATCCCAGCCGTCGGCGCCCGCGCAATCCACAACTGTGACAAAGTTTTGCTTTTAATTGCCGGTCTAGCAGTAAACATTGAAGTCTTTAGAGACCGGTTACTGAAAACTTCCTGTTTTAGATAATCCCTCTAAAAGTATGCGGTAGATTATTTGATATTGTGGTTTTACTTGGTAAGCAATTGATGATACCAATATCCGGCCCGACAAATACGTTACGGTCGAATCTCTGCCAGAGCCAACATTTATGCAAATTTTTAAATTGAGTAAGGCTGATTACGCACACAATCCCATTTGATGTGAAATAGAAGCTACGGTCCAACCTATCACACTTACATCATCGATGAAGAACCGAAATGCAGATTCGTTGTCAATCTTGAGGATTAAGATGGAATGCCTCGTCGCTTGTAAAAAGGTTCTCGGATTCGTCACTCACCATATGAAACATGACGTGTTTGTGACATTTTGCGTTTTGTGTAACATGGGTGCGCTTGTGAGTTATTCACAAGTTTTTAGTCAAAAATTGACCACGACATCATCGTTTCATTAAAGTATAAGTGTCTCAAAAGCGTTTATAATAATATTAATAAAGAGCCATCTAGTATGAATTTTACAAATTATTTTGTGATGTAGAGCTAAGAACAATAGGTAGCTGTAGTTAGCTTAGTATTTCAGTAACAGATGGCTCTTAAAGCAATCATGAGAAGTTTTAATTTAACTATGAAACAAGCTGTTTATAACAAAATAATACATTTTATTATTTTCTTAATCATTTTTGTGTAACGTTTTTTAACCCTTAGGAATTTTTTACTAAAATGGTATACAATTCAAACAATTACTTGTTAGGTATAACAATTGCATTGATTAAAACCTAGTGGAAACATAAATACTTATAGCTTCAAAAATTAAAGAATATGTAGCTCATCATATGGGGTGCGCCTACTACTATCTATTGAAAATTATATAATCTTTAGAGCCATAGGAGGGCTTACTTAAAAAGCCTCTTTTAGTTGTAGATAAATATAATAAAGGTTATCTCTTAGAACATCCCAAAAGAAACAAAACAAATTGGAGTAATAGGTTCTCTTACGATGTTACCCCACCGCAGATTCGTGTAACTTGATGCAATCCGTATTCCGACGTCCAAGTGTACAAAGATCACTCTCTTTGCATACATAATTTTAATTGAGATCATTTTATTAAACGTGCGCAATTATAATGGTTTCACATCACAAAAATAAAAACATAAACGATTTTTAACCAATTGAACCTTTTTTATAGCATTTTCTAACAGACCAACAGCAGGCTATAGTGAAGGCACGACTTCGTAACTGCGTGGCGCGCCACCAGGCGGTGTTGCACGCTGCGGTTCAGTTGCAAGCGTGTTTTTCGGAGCCAACCTTCGCGCAGTTTACGGTGTCACTGGTCATCATATGCGTAACAGCTTTTCAGCTTGTTTCTGTACGTGTTGACAGCAATTATATTTTTGGCCATGAACCAAGAGATATTTAAACTATATATTTATGTGCCTAATTTATGTGAATTTTTTGACTTATTTTATTTACAATATAAGGATGCATCTCTCATACTAGTATTCATGAAAAACTTAATGACTATGTTAATACTTAAATACTAATAGGGATTTAGTCCTTTGTATGAGCTTCCCAACCACAGGTCCGTCCGTCTTCCCCGCTATCATGCGTTCAAGATGCTGTCTGCTCCCACGGGCTCAGTGGTTAATAGCAAGGCTGTTTTCTTGCGCCAGATTGAATCAAAACCATCTGTCCCTGCACCGGTAAACACAGCCGCGGCAGAACCGAGGCAGACGCAACAGCCCCCTAAAAGCACATTGTTATATTGGACTCGCAATGTATGTATACAGTTTGTAACAAGCAACACGCAAATCATTTTAATTATGTATATATGTACATATAGGCACGACATTTATGACAGTGAAAAATTTTTGGTCGTTATTAAAGGGATTTTAGTGTTTACAATAATAGCTAACTTACTAAATCCAATCTTGTGAAAAATAAATGTTATTAACATCTGAACGAACTTGCACGCGCACCGGTAAAGCGGGGTCCTTGACACTCCGGCCCGCCGGTAATTTTCAAGTAACCGTAATTAGATTTTTTTTAAGGCCGGGCTTTCGGAAATAAAGTTATCTCTATACGTTTGAATACTGACTCTGATAATACACATAACGGGAACCAGAGGGTTTTTGTTAAATGTTGTATAGAGAAATTGTAATTTATTTAGTGATGTCGGAAGATACTTTGATGATTTTTTATACCGTTAAAGTAAAAATTAAGAGATTATCAGATCGAAAAGGACTATTGGCAAAAAAATAAATAAAGAAATTTTAATTTATTTAGTGATGTCGGAAGATACTTTGACGATTTTTTATACCGTTAAAGTAAAAATTAAGAGATTATCGGATCGAAAAGGACTATTGGCAAAAAAATAAATAAAGAAATTGTAATTTATTTAGTGATGTCGGAAGATACTTTGATGATTTTTATAGCGTTAAAGTAAAAATTGAGAGATTATCTGATCGAAAAGGACTATTGGTAAAAATAAATAAAGAAATTGTAATTTATTTAGTGATGTCGGAAGATACGTTGATGATTTTTTATACCGTTAAAGTAAAAAATTGAGAGATTATCAGATTGAAAAGGACTATTAGTAAAAAATAAATAAAGAGTTACGACCTTTATACGTCATACAGCTGGGCACAGGCCACTCTCACATCTGAGAGGATTAGGAGCATTTGGCTTGGAAATATTAGATTTCTTAGACATGCTAGTTTCTTCGTCATGTTTTCTTCACTGTAAAACAGCACTTCGGGAAGAGATCGAAGACGAGAATCGAACCCGTGTGAAATATATCTACAGCAGTAGCTTAGTCACTGATGGCTTGCTGTACTACGGCTATTGGCAAATTAAGACACTATCAGACCATAAGAGGCGAATATGGGAACTGCCAGAAAAATCTTAATCCCTTCTAAATGATGGCGGCATATCAGCTAATTTCCACTAGATGCAAAATACCCGGAACTGCGACGTGCTGTAGCGTCTAAGGAGAAACACGTCTGTTACTACTACCGTCCCCCTGCCAAGAATGAGAAATTGTTCTTTATTTTAACACGTATAACTTACGCTTAGTTTTTTCGTAAGTAGTAGCGGTAGATATTATTCATCAGTTACGTAACCAAAAATTTTGTTCAGCAAGCTGAAACTAACGTTTTAACTATGTTTTAGCAAACTGGCAACCTGATCCGTTTATTGTCAATGGGCACCTATCTCCTGAACATGACCTTTCAAGTATTTATCTATTGCTACCAAGGGAATCAACTATCTGAAGAGGTAAGCTGTAATAATTATACTTGAATGTCATTGATTCATATCCAGCTCGAAGGACCTGTGTTGAAATAGTAAAGTTATTAATTAAACGGCAAGTGATGATTAAGAAAAAACTTTTTCGTAATACAACGATAGCAATATTTCATATTGCCCTTTTTAATAGCAATTAAAAAGACGCAATTATAGCAATGAAACTGTCCGTTACAAACAAACATTAAAAAAGGGAAAATAGAACGTTTTCGCTTTTATTATTTTTATCGTACGTTCAATGTTGCCAACAATAAGCATGAAGCTAGAGTCAAAATGATGGTTAAATCAATATTGCAGCTTGTACAGTTCGCATACATGCGTTTAACTTATATTAACATTAACTGTGTAGAAAATCTAACACAACTAACATGACACATCGTGACAAAATCATCTTAACTTAAGATTTGTCTAAATATCGCTACAAACTACACGAGCCTTTCACGGCTAATCATAGATATCATAGAAATCATTACCACAAAGTATTGTCCCTTTTTACATCTGACGCTCTCACACTTTATATCTCACGAGGACAAACAATTCGATTCGCACTGACAGGGCTACGCTTTTACACATATCCGCGACCAAGCTAAAGCCGGCCGCTCCACAGCCGTCGTTCCTCGGGATAACACAACACAAGGCTTCCTCAATTAAAAAGCGCAATAGCACGTGCTGAGTTCAGCTAAGGTGAACGGAAAAATGAGCACATAGAAGTACCAACCCTTCTGGCCTCAGCAGCGGATTAGGTCTATAGCAAATCCGCTGAGCGCCGTCTAAAATTCGGCCGCAGAGGGTAAAGGGAACAGCGTAATACCAATACTCCTTTCCCCCCGCAACCACCGTTAACGATGCGGCCCCGCTAGAGTCGCTAAGAATAGGGCAAGTGTTGCATCGCCATACCAACACTTCTAATCGAAAATCAAGAAATTTCAGAGTTCTGCGGTAGCTGCAGCGGCGTACGACTGTCCATGGTATATGTGTCGAGTGCCACTGCGGCGATCTTTCCTGGTGCTAATGGTACGCTGTCGTCGTGTTGCTCGTCTCACCGCCGGCGGGTTCACCACTCTATCGCTCGCCTCCTTCATGGCTGTAAGTGTGTATAAGTGAGGAGGAGGAGAAAATTTTAGGAGGTGTAAACTTTTCTGTCCCAATCTGTTCTGTTCTGTCTTACTCTATAGTACTCTACTACATTCATTTACATATATTTTATTCCATTGCATTTAGTTCCATCCTATTCCATTACGTTACATTATATTTCACTCTATTATATTCACTAGTGTACGTGTTCAGTACCTGCCATGTCATAAATACCGATCCAAAAATCTAAAACGATTATATAGGAGACCAATGTCTCTCCTCTATATAAATAATTAAAATTGAAGTGTCTGTGTGTAATGTTAGAACAACTGCTTTTTAATAAATACGGTACTTATTACAAAAATACAACATTATTCTCTGTTTTTCTGATTTCTCTGTATCGGAGTTACTGCTTTCCGATGACGTCCCGCCTGTTACATTTATTACAAAAGAATCAACAGTTTTGTCTAGATTAAACTTAACAAAATCACTTAATAATTAAAACAAGATAACTAAAATTAACAAACAACATCAAACTAAGAATAGATAACTGAAATAACTGTGTCCGAAAACTGAGCGATCACTAACGCATCCCAAGATGGAATGGCGTTTGTTCGTTATTTATAAATTATTAATTATGTCAAGCAAGCCAAGGATTATTGGTCGTACCTCAAGGCCAAACAAAAATCACGTGCAAAAAGAACAAAACTTACAGTCTCAGGTAAAATGTTTACAATCCCTGAGGATGGCGGTCATTGCATCTGTGCGAGCGAGACGCATTGTACTTACGCGGGAGTGACAGAGACAGGTAATAACAGGTTAACGTACGAAATTCTTTCTTCTTGGCGTCCGGACTATTATAGCTGATGTTATAAGAAGTAATTTAGGGTTTAGGCTACTTTTAACCCATGAAATTCTATCGTAATAAATATTATGCGGGCGAAGTCTTCGGGAACGGCTAGTTACTAATATAATAATAGTAATATTAGCTAATCGTTGACAAAAATATAAAAAAAGTAATTAATCGCTATTTTTGTAATTTTTTAACTTTCAGATAATCAAAGCGTCGTACTCGCTGTTTACATTACTGCAGCAAGTTGAAGAAAAGAAGTAAACGAGCTGTACGAAAATGGTTACAGTAAATATTCTTCATTTCACAAATGTATTAATATTGGCCATAACATACTTCTAGAACAGCCGTAAAAAATTTTAATTTCATTTATACTACTTTCTATAGGCCAATATTTAAAACTCATTTATAATAAGTACTTTAATAAATGAAAAAAAAAACTTTATAAGAGGCTTTTATTTATTACTTGATTACGACTAGAGATACTACTGGAGAGCCTAGGAGCTACAAATCTGTAATTCGGCATAGTTATGGATATTAATCACGTCTACTAAACTGTGAAATAAAATCTCAAAAAACGTTTTATTATGGGTACCCCCATACAGGTTAATGGAGGATGATTTTTTTTACCCGTTTATTCCAGCGTGTGGAGTATCGTTGGATAGTTCTTTCAAAAACATTGGGGGTGTGGAAGGACAAATTTTCTAGATGTCGTAAGAGGCAACAGTGAGAAACACACCAGGAAATGGGCAGCAGCGTTTTCCTATTAACAGCCAGATAATAAAAAAAAACTAACAGTTGCTTACTCGCCTGCCAAGCGCGGCAACTATGACGAGGAACCTCCTTGTGAGGAAATACACGGGAGGCCTATGTTCAGTAATTGTCTTTTACATCATATGTAATGACGATGATGATGTGTATGCGTATTTTTGTGATTATCATCATAACTATCACTATTGACTAAACATTGTTGTAAAAAGTATAATTTGTTTAATGGATACAGCGCGAAAACGTGAAATTTGCACGTAATTTTTTATTTAAATTATGAAAGAACACTAACAAATAAGGTCGCTTAGCGAGCTATGGAGAGGACTATGCTCGAGATTTTTCTGCATGATAAACTTAGAAATGAGGACATCTGCAATAAAAACAAAGTAACAGACACAGCCCATCGAAATAGTAAGCTGAAGTAGCAATGGGCTGGCCATATATCTAGAAGAACCGATAACCGATGGAGAAATAAGGTTCTCGAGTGGCAGCCTCGTAGCGGTAGGTGAAGTGTAGGGTGACCCCCTAATAGATGGAGTGACGACGTGGCAAGACATGCAGGAAGTTGATGGATGCAGGCGGCTCAGGACCGTGCTTTGTGACCTTTTTTGGGGGGAGGACTATGTTCAGCAGTGGACTTGTGAAGGGCTGCAATGATGATGACTATTTAATAAAATAATCTAGATTTAAATGCTTCTTAAGTCCTTTTCTTAAGGCATTTTAAGTTAGGTTTTTGTGTTGAGTGACGAACATCAGGGATTCTACCACAAGTATGTAACGACGTACTCTAGAGATAAATTCTTTTAGCTCTTAGTTATAATAATGAACTTTATGCCTTGACTATTCATGCTGCGCATCTGGTGAGTCGCAGTTAGTGTGATGTTTACGGTTTAAATATCTTGACATAGAGCGTTCTGCCCGCCAAATATAAGCGAGGTAATCTCTTGATTAAAACTACTTTTACGGATTTTATTGCGTTTTATTTATTTTATTTTTAATACCTGACGTTTCGGGTGCTTTCGAGCACCCATGGTCACGGGGGACTGAGGTGACTGACGTCCCGATGCCAAAGTTAACCCGGAGTACCTTCAGCTTTTTAATTACTGTGTATGGTCCGATCTACGCAGAATGAACTAACTGTGTTTTGAAGTCTTGTAGTGGTATGCTTGGGTTTAGTTTTAATTTTACTAATTCTAGGATCCCAAGCAAGTGGTAACAGAGAGCACGAGGGATCTGTGACAGCAAACACCTGGCTTAAGCACGTCAAGCAGGTTCTGCACGACAACAAGCTTCGGATCCCGCGCCTACGCCACAGTGACCGAGTGAAGCCGGCCACAGTCGAGCGTGTGCCTGCTGTACTACCATATGTCAGAGGTGTCACAGACAA
>DWHP01008903.1:0-10397 GCA_018247895.1 Parnassius honrathi | reverse complement strand
TGCAGGAAGTCGATGGATGCAGGTGGCTCAGGACCGTGCTTTATGGCGTACCTTGGGGGAGGCCTATGTTCAGCAGTCGACTTGTGAAGGGCCGTAATGATGAATGATGATGATGAATCCGAGACTTTATTTAAAAATGTCTCGACCTCGGACACAAGTTTGTTCCGGTACTCGATGACGTTATTATGAGAAATATTGGCACGGCCGGTGTACAAAGCATCACCGGTGCTGTCGTTTGCATAGCAATGAATGTTACCGGTATGCAACATATCATTGATATGCAGAAGAAACAGCGTTGGTGATAGCACGCAGCTTTATGGAACACCAGTGTTAAGGGGGTTGTATTCATAGTATGAACCGTCTACTACGTCCTTGATGCTCCGATCAGCCAGAAAACTGTTGATCCAATTCTGGATCAACAGTTTTCTGCCAAGTCTGGAGCACACATTATCAGCACGATTGGGGGGGTTCCGTAAGGCCTACTTGAATTGTGGATGTCCAGGTACAGGAGTGCTTTAAGTACTGAGCACTGTGTGAATCACACATCAGGCACAGAGAATACACTGTGGGGTATTGTTCCCCCCGACACCGAGAGTCGAGATGGATACAAAAAGAGAGCCTAAAAGATCGGCTTACCCTTTTGCGGCTTGGGCCAGTATGTCGTGCTCTCTGTACAGAGATGGTAGTGATAGCTTACGGGAATTCCCTTGGATAGCCTTGGCGAGAGACCAGAATGCGCGAGTTCCCGAAGGAAGGTGAACTAATTTCTCGCCAATTCTGCCAACGTGCTCATACTATGCCTTGGTAGGTAATAACTCTTTTTAAGAACTTAGAAGCGAAGTTAAACTTCTTTTTAAGCTTGCTGGTATTTACATCCCGAGCAGTCGAAGCATCAGCCTAGGCCTGGCAGAGCAATCAAACCAAAATTGAAACCTGCCTCTGATGGGTACCACAGATGATAGAGAATAGTTTTATTCCATGTAGCACCACGTCAGTGACAGAGTCAGCAACAGCGCTGGGATCATTCACCGGGTAGCGAACCAGTCGCCACGGGTAGGATACAAAGAAACACCGCATTCCGTCCCAATCCGCTGACCTGTTGCAACAAACTACTGCAACCTGCAGAACGCAACCACGAAGGGAGCGTAAGTGGCGAACACTCCGGATCAGACCATGATCCGAAGAGCCGAGAGGGCATCGAAAGAAACCTGTTATCCGGCCGGATAAGATATCAACAGAAGGTCCAACGAGGAAGGTGTATGATCTTCCATCCGTGTATATAATTTAATAATACGTTTATACTATAACATGAGTGTCGTAAGAAGCGCCTATGGGAAATAAACATAAGATAGGTAGCAGAAACAACAACCAGAAATAATAAAAGTATGCCCTAAAATATTCCCTTATAAAGCAATATATGAGGAGGCCTATGTTCACCAGTGGATTTTCAATAGGCTGCAAGTAATGATTAGATAAGTTAATATTATGTGAATCATCGATCTGAGAGCAGATTCGAACTGAACTTAACGTAGTGCATTTAAATAAGTGGCGCAATATCATTGTTTGTTACCATTCTTTATTTTTGAAAGTTTATGAAATAGTTTACACAAGCACAAGCTGAGTAGCAACTGATTTGGTGATGCAAAGTTGAAAAACCATTGTTAATGTTCCTTTGCTCAGTCCAAACATTCACATCCTCGCACATTAAGTTTATTAAAAACCAGATTTTATGTCGAAACGTCTCGGAATGATATTTATTTGGCAGACGTCCATCATTATGAAAAGTTTTGAGTACTATTGGACTTTTTCAACTGAACTCACTTATGTCGATCTACCCATGCACAGTTATGATCTACGCAATAAAATGGTTTAATGCCAACGACATGAGGACAATGACCATACAGCCAGACCAGAAAATTAACATCATTTTCGTCACAAAAACCTTCTTCTATAGAAAAAAGAACTGCATCACAATCCTTGGTTCTGTAGGCATTTAGCTTACCTTCAATCGCAAGCTTTGATTATATGAATGAGCGAATGTCTCTGTTTTTTTCATAGGAATTTTATGTGATAATAGTCACGTTGCTAGTGTACCCAAAGCTATACTTCTAAGGACCACTTACAAAGATTACCATCTTTAAATGAAGCAACATGGTGCTTTCTTTCATTTACTGTATGTATATACTAGTACCAGGCATTCCATCGTGCTCCAAGTGCTCTGGGATGACAAAGCATTCTCATTTTGATTCCTATTCCGGTATTGCAGGTTAGGTATCTTTAGACTAAAGAATCCTTTTACTATCGGGTGGACTGTGGACTCTTTTGTGATTTCCTATTAATTACGAAATTTAATAATAAACAAGGGGGCGTTCCCTTGGTGAGATATGAGATCCTCGCGTGAGATTTATCAAAATGCAATTTTAGGGAAAATACGTTAATATGTGCTGCGTTGGGTTTATTTAGAAAATGAAAGTAATTTGCTTCATTATTTTTTAATTTTTTGTGGAGTTCGCATAACCGTGATGAATGTTATTGTGTAAGATTTGCCATATTTTACTTAATTTAACCTATTTTTTTCGAAATTTTACACTGTCCCGTACGGAAAAAAATACCTAATATTTTCCGAGACCCCTCCTCTTCCCCACGTGATATTGGGTGAGATTCAGCTGCACCCCCTCCGTCTATCAAACACCTCAAAAATTAATGGATGCCCCCCAAGGTACAACAGATAAAAGAAGTGATTTAATTCTGAGCAACTTTATTATAAAAAGGAAACAATAAATAGTTATAGAGTACATAGACTATTGAATTTTGTCCGCTTCATACTAACTGTTAGTGGAAAGAGTAGGCCGCTGAAAACAATTATTACCTATACTTAAACATTCTGGAGTCCTCACGATGGTTTCCTTCACCAATAAGCGGTAAATCAGCACTTATTTTCACCTGATGTTAAGCGCCTACTGCAGCCCATGGACATCTGCGACCGACTTCAAATAAAGAAGTCCAGTTTCAAAGAGATGCATTTATCACCTGTAAGGACTGAGATGGAATGTCTCTCAGCATATAGTCATACTGGCTCCATTTACCGTTCAGATTGGAACACAGCAGTGCAGGCACTGCCAATTTAGTGATAGGAGTAGCTAAGAAAGTGGTACGTATCTAGATCTCCTAAGTGTAAAAGAAGTCCTACTGCGTAAGTGACTGTAATTAACAATGTGAGGAAATATGCATGCTCTGAGAAATAAAATATTTCGTAGATTATCCTTAAGGCGAACGAGGCACCTGCCATTAGGGGCGCAAGGATACAAAATTGCGCCCGCGGAAGTTTTACGTGAAAAAACAAATTAAGTACATACCTACTAACAAAAAAAAAATATCTTCCTATAGAAATGTAGAGCTTCCAAAGCGCGCCCTATTTACTTGACCCCCTCACTCTCTTATCACATTTTTGACAATTTTTGACAAACGATTACACAGTCCACATGACGTTAAGTAGATGTTGTGGCGCATAGGCATCCACATTTATCCTCGACTAAGATCAAAGCGCAGATGCGTTACCACACCTGAGGTCTAAGATGAAATGCTTCGGTTCCAGTAAAAAAGGTTTCCGGTTCTCAATACTCACCATACGAACCACAGTAGTTTTAAGCTACTATTTTACTGTGAGGGCGTGGTCCTGGTCGAGCCGACCCATTCGAGCTACATCCGTAATATAGCTCTGGCTCTGTAATATGGCGCTACCACGTACAAATGTCCTAATTACTTTGCAACTGAACTATATTATAAATTACAATATAATTTACTTGCAAAATTGTTGTAATAACATATAGCCGCCATAGAGACGCCTATGAGGTGCTAGGCTAGAACGCTGTCGACATTTAATCCGCCTCTGGAAGACCGCCAATACCAATGGATCAGCACGGCTGCCTAGTTGCTTCATAATCCTCTCAGACATGGAGGAGGCCTGTGACGCATAAAGACTGTAACTTTCTTTTCTTACAAAGAAACATATTACCACTTAATATCAACAGATATTTTAAAAACCCTGTCATTTATATACCAAATATCAAATGGTAAAATAAAAAAAATTGTACAGCCGACCTCAATATAAATAAAATGAGAACATCATCATTGTAGTTATCAATTAAATATGCATTATTAAGGATAACTCAAGAACTACTTGTCAGATCTTGATAAAATTTATATGGGATCACATGAGAAATCATCCAAATCGGTCCACTTAGAAAAAAGTTCAGAGGTAACAAACTTTACAAAAACACAGTCGAATTGAAAACCTTCTCCTTTTTTCGAATTCGGTAAAGAGGACGCAAATCAGCGACTGGAATTAAAAAATATTTCTGGATCATGTACCCCATTCCAGTGGATGTTAAGTTAAGGCAGTGCGTTGAAATTTTACCGAACCCAAGACCCTCTTAATAATAAGAGGAGATGTAAGATTAGCAGGGAGATGAATGAAGGCTTTATTTTACTTTTCATGTATAATAAATTGAATATCAATTAGTTTAACAACGCAGGTACATATTACTTGTATATTTTCAAAACATCGAATTTGAAATCAATACTCAATTTCTTGTATGTTCAACTGCGAACTTATGAAGGGCTGTAATGAGATGACTCATTTTTTTTAATGTTTCTCATCTTTTTTCGTTTTTTAACCGCACTCTCTCAATAGTTTTAAAATTTCTGAATTTACCTATCTATTAAGTTTGTAATTCTTAATTACCATAATAATAAATTATGTTACATAAGTATACTTTTACTGTTCGATGTCGTGTCCGCACGTTTATGCACCGTTTAGATGTATTGATTTTTTTTTTCCTTTTAGTTTGCTAATTGCTGGTAGCAATGTTCATATTTTACTTTTACATCTATGAAATAAAATGATATATATTATAATAAATAATAAGGCTATTGAAATAAAAAAATATATTTTTGTCCAAAATATCTTTACTATTTTTTGGCTATGATACATTCCACCAACGTTAGTACTTTCTATTGGTTCGTGATTTCGTTCTATTCCCCTAGGTAACATCGCATTTTATACACATCTTTGAGTTGGAGCAATAAGGGCTAATAATTTTCCGCTCACTAGACGTGTGTGTCACTAGATGAGGTAAAGTTTTTTGTAACATAATGTCATTTAATTGAGAAGTTAGATTCAAGTAAAAGTTTATCAGTTTCTAGTGTATTAATTAACACACAAGACAATGCCTCAATAGTTTGCTCTTAAATATTTCCACATTTTTAAACCTTTGTTGCTTGCTTGTTTTATTTATTTTTAATGTATTTAATATAAAATATAACTAATAGTACACAAATAAAGAGGGGATATGTCAGGTAGTGGCAAAGCAAGAGAATTCTCAAGTCGTCTCGGATCTATCGTAAAATGTGACAGAGGTAAATGAATTAGAAGATGGGCAGTAGTTATCCTTCTGATAACAACCGTAAATAATTAAAAAACTGAGTTTATCTACACGCATGCCAAGCGCGGCAACTCTGGCAAAGATTAAGCATGTCATAATTATATCTACATAAACTATATAAAAAAATGTCGGCCTGAAATTTTAAGTATAACTGACTTTGAACGAGTACAAAAGAAGTTGGTTGTTATATTGTTTTGATAAAAACAAATACGACGCATGTTCAGTTAATCAAAGAAAATAATAAAATAATACTACAAAACGGATTTCATACAACCGTACACTTCTACTGGTACGAGTACCGTAGGACTACTATAACGGGCTTGAACGAGGCACCGGGTCAACTCCGCTAAGTGCAACATTTCTCAACACCTCAACTTACAGAGAGTTGTAAGACGAGGTCAGTAACAGCCGAGTTTTGCTGTTCGTCGTACGTGGTTCTAAGCAAACGCTGAAAGTAGAATTATTCTATTTCTTGAATAAATTGTGTCATCTGGATTTATCGAGCAAAAAGGCGGGAAAGGTATTTTTTTTTATTTTAATCTGTCAATTTATTTATTTCTTTTTAATATATATTCAGTTACATCTAAAACTAATTTCGAAATTAAAAAGGATCGCTCTTAGACCAATAAAGAATTATCGGTGGTAATAATTTATGGTGATTAGAATAACGTAATTGATCGTTTATTTTTATAAATAGGTTAATAGTACGTAAAAGGTCTTCCGTGGGCCGTGACGAAATCTCTTTTGGTAATTATAAAGAAGCTCTATCCTTCTTTGTTCGGCAGATTTTGGTGGTTACTTAACAACTTGTTTGGAGCTTTTACTGCATAACTATGTGGGAAAAATATTAGGATATGTTACGAAACGTTAATTATAAATTGTTAAAGAAAGCTAATGCTAATTATAAATTTCTTACAGGTTTAGTTCAATTGAAAATTATTAAAAAGTTTTGTTTTACCCTCATTACGAAGTTTAGGAATTATTGAAGATGATATCAAATAAAAAAAACCTAATATTACAGATAGCTCTTTTTACCTTCCTTCTTAGGCCTGGGACTGAAAATGCAGACGTATGCATTCTTTATCGAGAATGGTCTGATGTATGTGTATACAGACCCCAGCATTCTCTTACCACCAGGTTGATTACGTGCTCGTTTGTGACCCTTTCTTTTATAAAATTATCATTGTTTTCTACTAATCAGCCGCCGTGATCTACGGGTCATGGACTCTCCCTATCGTACCCAGGTTTCGAATTCCAGCCGAAGCGGAGTGTGGGTAG
Organism: Parnassius honrathi; assembly: GCA_018247895.1. Classification (NCBI taxonomy): domain Eukaryota; kingdom Metazoa; phylum Arthropoda; class Insecta; order Lepidoptera; family Papilionidae; genus Parnassius; species Parnassius honrathi. The sequence goes on along the minus strand of DWHP01008903.1, from coordinate 3,675 downwards.
GGTTGCCAACATTTTTATACAATATATAATATGTTTGAGGGTATTAGCAGTAATAACATAGTATATGCCTGTATATTTTGTCTAACTGTCGTAAGGGCTGTCTACTGGTTCGAATACCGGGTCGGGCCAAAAGCATTTATTGAATTTTCCTGTCAAGAAATTCCCAATAACAGTTCAGAGTCAGACCGTTGCTTGTATTTCACCCCGTACCTTAGAAAGCACGTAAAGCAGTTTGTCCTGCGCCATGTCTCTTTCTTCCGAGTGCACAACATGTGCTTGCACCAACACTTCTATAATCCTACCTACCCTTTTCAAATACGTAGTTTATCTCCATTGCGAATGGTTGCCAGGACAGAAATTCGATCTAGAAGATTTTTAACACCAACATACATGAAACATATGATATCCTTCAAAATAATATTATTCTTTTTAAATTTGCTGCTTTGTGCTTTTATAAAGCTTAAAAGCCTAAAATAAACCCAGTTTTTGTAAAAAAATAGTTTCATCTACTACATAATTTATAGTTATAATATATATTTATCATTATTGTAAGTAATTATAAATTTATCCATTCCACATAAACATAGTACTATATATATTAAATGAATTACATAATTTTACATAATAAAATTGATAATTGCTTAAGTTCCTTAACATCAAATTATCTATAAATTGAAAGGTATATACATATTAATTATTTAACTTATTGAATACAAACTTATGTAAAATTTCGTAAGTATTATAATATTACATTAAAGAAAAATTCAGGTCAAATGAAGTCATTGATATTCTTGTTGAAAATACCGGTATTTTATAAAATTACATTTACTAAAATAGTACTTTAGTCTTTTTTGCATGGCTTTCCCAAAAACTTGCTAGCACAGAAAGAAAATTGGAGGTAGATTATTTCAAAGATCGTGTTCATGAGTCTTCTTTCTATATATAATTGATTTAACCATCGATCATTTCAATTATTGCGGAATTATGCCTATTGTATACGGCAAAAACGTAAGCACTGGCAATATTTAAACTCATAGCGTACTATATTCTACGTGGCAGAGCAATGCTGCAGTTATATTAGTACTATATTTGTAGCACGAATGGGTCGGATCGACCGGGGAAAAACCACGCTCTCACAGAATACCAGCGCGAAATAGTAGCTTACTGCTGCTGTGTTTCGTATGGTGAGTGTGGAGAACCGGAGAACCTTTTTGCTGGAAACGACTAAGATTCCATCTTAGTCCTTACGGATATACAACGCATCTGCATTTTGAATCGCATACCAGGATAGATATAGATGTCTACGGGCCACAGCAACCACTTACCATCAGGTGGGCTGTGTGCTCGTTTATCACCCTATTAAAAAAGGAATATGCACAATATTGCAATATACGGTAGGGTTGAAATAGTACGAGTGGATATGGCTGGGTTTTTAATTCATAATTAATACTAATGGTCACCTAGTTGGATTTGTATATTAAGCAAAGTATATAATTCAACGAAATATAAAATACTTGAAATTTCACATCTTATTTAGTCAATCCAATCTAATTCCTTGGTAACAATCTATACACTCTGTGTGACTCTTTGCTCATAAACTATTAAGTGTTTGACATTAGCCTTAGAATAATAACTCGCATATTATGCTTGTACTTGACAGTATGAACTAAAACTATTATAATACCTACCTACTCTTTGGTCAAACAAACGACACATTTATTCAAACGACGATTATGTTTGTTAGTTGCAGTATGAATGTAAGCGATGTATGTTTAATATAATTTAATATTTTATTTGTAACAAATATTAAGAATTAGTTTTAGCTTTCAGCACTCCTTCTCAAATATAATCTTAACTACACCAAAGCTCACACAACTCTGTGCGCGTAATATCTCAAAAAGAGGTACAAAGTTTTTCCTTCACGTTTCGTGCTTCAACCATAATATAGATGCAACGTTGCTCTGCCACGTATGAAATACGTTTTTAGGGAAAACAGATTCTTATATATAAAATCCAAATCCTGTACCTGTTATAATCGTTTCGTTATATTCTTCCTTCCATATCTGAAGCATGTTTGCATTTCTTTTATATCTCATTTAGTTAAAAATTTAGTTTACTTGACTTAAAAAACTTAAATAAAAATGTTTGCAAAAATTTTTAACGAATCAAAATATTTGCGTAAACTAACACATTCTTGCAATTTTAGTGGTTTGTTTGTTGGCAGTTTGTTGATATCCTTGTTATTGAAGTTTGTTGTAGGGGAATCGATAAACTTTACAGGCCTTCTTTAATGCTTCTTTGAAATTGAAATTTTGCGTCTCAAAAAATTATATAAACTTCGAAAAATGTAAAAGTTTGTTGGGACAAGTTGTAGACAATATGACGGAATAAGAAAGTTTCCCAAAGGTTTTCCGTTTTCCGCAAATGATGCTAGCTAAGCGTTTGAAACGTATTGTATTCTCATCGGAACTCATATTCAAAAGTAACACTAATTTTCTAAAAATTAAACCTAAAGAAACAAATGCATAACTGATATTTTCAGAGGAATAACATGCCTCAAATACAAAAGTTATTTGAATTTGGGATTTCAAGTTACACCAGCTACCACTAGCTATTACAATTTAACTTCTAAGTGACCAGTTCTACAAAACGTCAATTTCTTTAGTGAAGATCTGATGACCTAATACGGTAGGTATTAGGTCATTAGATCTTCAATTAGAATTGCTTTTGAAGTGTTTGTAAAATGAACTTGTTTAAATACCAAAACCACCAGAACACGGATTTCGCAACTGTCCTCCAAATGATGCTATGTTAACACACAATGTACATATGTTTATTTAAAGATGATGTTAAAAAACTACATTTGAAAAATATATGTGTATATGTAGAATACGTATTAGAATTGTATTGTATTTATTTATTCTAGCATACCGGCTTACTGTTGTCAAAAGTTCACCGAGGAACATAAGTCTCCCCCAAGTAATGCCACCAAACACCGTCCATGTTATCTTTATTCAGTTTCGTCAGATCTTAGACCATTTGAATGGTCTAAGCTTGCGATACACATGAAATGAACTGACGGATAATTAATTCTCTTAGGCGACCATCTCATGGCATTACATAAGCAAAAATATCATAACTATTTGAAACTGGATCGTCTCACAGTCAGTGCGAATCGTTTATCTAAGAATTTTTTTTACATATCAACTCTGTAAAAAGAATACACGCAAAAGTTACATAGGTACTTAAAAGATTTATAAGTAAGGAGAAAATTAGAAGGTAAATTTAAACTTGTAGTGTATCGAACTGGCCCCTTATTTCATAGTCCTATCAGTGCAGTGAATAAATAAGTGACTTTATTATTTATTCACCGCATTTAATGTCTTATTTAGAAAACTAACAGCGGTATTAACATGGGTAGGTACATTCTCAGTTTCCTTATACAAATTAAACCCGGATTTTCCTTGATAAAATAATAGTTATTCAAAAATGAATGAATTTAAGCAATCATTGATCACAAGTAAACATTGCAATAAAAACTATAAAAAATGTGTTCACCTTTGGCTTTACTTCTTTAATTTTTTTTGAGCTAGTGTTATCCGTGATTGTTCAATAATTCCTATTATGAATTATTAAAATAATAATTGTGTTACTATTATGCATTAGTACAATTAG
>DWHP01008902.1:0-10397 GCA_018247895.1 Parnassius honrathi | reverse complement strand
TCACCATTTACAAAAAGATTTATATCAATTTTACCTATTACGAAATCGAGGTTTGGCCGTTCTTCACTGCTTGTTGTCCATAGGCACACGACACCTTCGCACCTTGTTGAACAAAACCCTTAACGGACGCTGTTTTGGCGGCGTTTACTACTTTTTTCTCACGAGCATTGAGCTATAATGCTTCAATTTCTCATTTTCTTCCACGTTAAATCATATGAATTTATTTGTCTGTCGCTTTTTACCGTTGCTTTTTCGTTTCATAGACTTTCAAAACACAACGATGCTAAAGAAGTTTTCACTTCAAAAAAATATATGGTGTGGTGTAGTATTTTAGGGTGTAAAAGTGATAGTGGAACGAAAATGCCATGGTTGTATTTTCATTCGTAAGTATACCACTCTTTATCCGTTAGTTATGTTCGGGGAATTCCTCAACAATATTATGAATGCATAGATCTTTTAAGTGAACGAGGGCATTTTGTACAATCACGTAAAGACTGTATTTGTTTGCATTTTTACAAAACTAATTATTCTTCTTTTTCGGTAATAACTGCGACTTGTCAAAAACCTGTTTTTCTTATCAGTTTAGTCTCGATCTGTACTTATTTCCTATATTTGTCTAGTCCTGACTTCTTCTTTGTGTTAATTTAATTAGTTCAAACAAGAATAAAGAAAAGTGAAAAGAAAGAAGAAAGTAAAGTGAAGGAGAATGACCTACGCCAGGTACATAAATAATAAATTAGCTCAAAGAGGAGAGCTTTCCGCATCAGAAAAAGATAAATACAGGGCACAGAAGTATCATTTCGATTGGGATAATTAGATTTCTATAAGGACTGGTTAGGGCCTAGTTAAAAACAATTCAAAACCAAGTGCACTATTTGTAATGTCGACCTGGTTTCAGAATATGGAGTTTACAAAACACACGCTACTACGAAAAAGCATATAAAGCCATAACTGCAATACCAAGCCAATCAAAACAGCTTAATAACATCTCTGCATTTGTTACGAAAGGAACAGTGTCGAAAAATAAAGTTATTTCAGTGACTGAAATCAAGTTGACGGGTTTTCTAGCTGAGCATAACATTGCGCACCAAACTACAGATTATACGTTAGATTTGATAAATAGTATATTAGAAGATTTCGGAGTGGAGCATGAATTTTCTATGAAAAGAGCTACAGCTATAATCACCGAAGTTGATTATAGCAGTAGCTCCGGTGAAAGTGAAAAATCGTCTCAAGTCGCAAAACTGAAATCTGAAAAATTCAGAGCTGTGTGATGAATCAACAGATATCAGCACTCACAAGGCTAATTGCATAATTGTTAGCTATTATGACTCTGAGGACAATGAAATTGTGAGTATGTTTTGGGATCTTTGCAAAATATTCAGCTCTGATGATCAAAAAACGGCAGCACAAAGTGCTACTAGAGAACTAATGAAGTCTTTTTCTGCCAATGATATGTCGACTAAAAATATAATGGATTTTGATGCAGATGGTTGCAACGTGATGGTGGGTGGGAACGACTCCGTGGCGAACAGAGTCCATAAATGTGCCAGAAATATTTGTTATGAAATGTGTTTGCCACTCGGCACACTTTGCGCATCTCAATCGTGCAAACAATTACGAAGGCGCTACGAAGAGAGATATAGTTTTTTTTAAACAGTTCCGAAGGACAATTCCCCCTCCAACAGTTTCAGGAATTTGTGAGTGCTTCGCCTTATAAGATATTACATCCAACACAAACACGCAGAACTGTGGGATACATTAAAATTGTACTTCACCGACTGTTGGTTGAATGAACGTATTGTTTCAACAGAATTGATATTTAATAGCTTAAATGATCCTTCCATGCAGCTTATTACATGTTCCTTTCTTGGATTTTGCCCAAATTTACCACCTTCAATAAACTTTTCCAATCGGTAAAGTATAGTATAGTGATCACATGTTCTAACGAAAAGGTGCATGCAATGTATAAAGATATTTTGCTGAAAAGCGTCATCGGATACCTGCCACCAAGATTTTCATCGTTGTCGGCATTTTCTAATCACAAGCACTAAACAAATTAAAAAAAAAGACCTAGATGATCATTTTCTATCAAAAATTGATTGTGTTGAACGTGCCAATGCTGCTTACAGTAATTACAGAAATAAAGTACTTTTCTTACAACCACTCATAATACTCATTTCAGGAATAGTAAAACCCGACGACATTCAAACAATGCAGGCAATAGATGAAAAATGGTGCAGTTTTCCCAACATTTTAGATAAAATTGACTTAACCTTAAATACCAAAAGTAAAAAACTATTTGAAAATTATAAAACACTGGCTCTGTTCGCTTTTAATTTATGTATGCCCCATTCTAGTGCCGATTGCAAACGAGCATTTAGCGAAGTTAATTTGATTAAAACAGAACTTAGAAACAGTTTATCCAATGAAACACTGAATGGAACATTATTAACTAAGCAACTGACTAGAAGAAACAAAAATTGTACGAATTTTAAGCCAACAGAAGAGATGTTGACAATGATAATCTCAGCTTTTTGTATCACTATAATAAGTAGTTTTAATATATATCATCATAATATATAGCACCTTTTCGTTGATCATTGCTTAACAAATTTTTGTTAGTTTGAATAAAAGCTGTTTACTTTTAAACTACGTACGATCTTTTCATTTCAAAATCTCTCTGACATACAACTTTTTTATAGTTGGCGTACGATCACGCGTTTTTTCCATCTAGCAGCCCTTCTCTGCTCCTACCGGCTGCTACATATTTATTCATATATGTTCCGAAACGTTTTCAGTATACTGCCGTATATAAATGATGTCGTCGATTGACACAATGGGTGCGTTTGGCAGAAAAAAGCGTTAGCAAGTGTTTGTAAGCAAAATGCCGAAACTAAACAGTTTTCGGCTAGGACACGTTTGCTAACTTCAGTAGCGCTGACACGATCTGCCATTTTGCTTATTTAATTTGTTTGTTTGAAGAAGAGTTTAGAAGTTGTTTTGTGCAATATTAGTTTTAAGTAATATAATGACATGAATAAACACATCCATGTTATTAAAAATTCATGATTGGTAAGTTTTAATATGGATACTTTACACAAACATATATTTAAATTAGGTTAGGTTCCCCGGTTAAAACTAACTTCGTGTCCTAGAGGAAAATAGCTACTTACGATTTGACAGCACTTACCGCTTATGATCGCCATTTTGCTTACAAGTGCTTGCTAGCGCTTTTCCTGCGCTTTACAAATCTATGGACTTGACAGTAAATGCAGTTATGTTCTAGTTTTAAACTAATAAACTATATGTATTATATCTGTGAATCTGTGATGTTATAGTGCTGAAGATGCGTGTGTTTTGTTATTTTGTTTAAAATCAATTTATTTTTGTATTCTGTATTATAGTTACAGTGGTGATCCTTTATTATTTTGTTATTTTGTAAACACTTTACAAAGAAAACCATCCACTATAGTATATCTGCAATCTTTAGAAACGGAATGTGTGAGTTAAACTATTTTTTTATTGTATAAAATTACGAAAGTAATATAATTTTATGTAATGATGAGGCAAAAAATAATTTGCATTGTTTATTTGCGGGAATAAATTATCAGATACTCATAGCTTAATATTAATTTTTTATAGTTTATGAAGCTATTATCTCTATTTTTCTTTATTGAACTTTGAACGTTAAATGTTGGTCTGCTCTTAGCTACTAAATTTACTTATCATATGTATATAAAATATTGGCATTTTCTTATTCTTATAATACCTTAGTGCGACAAATTAGCAATACTTCACAGCCTGACAATTAATGACTTCATACCCTTCAGGTAAGATGTGGTCCAATAGTGGCTTATTTCAGCTATTAGGCAGGGTTAATTAAAAACTGTATTTATAGTAAATATTAAAATATCTCTGGATTTTGTCTGTATATAAAGTATGTGGAAGATCTTGTAACTTCAGATTTATGGCGAAAATAATAAAATACTCTTTGTCATATACTAAGGTGTAAATAATTAATTTTTGAAATATTTAAATAATTTTTCGTTATGGTAGAGCCATGCTGCAGCTATATTGTGGTTTGCTGCACGAATGGGTCAGCTCGACCGGGGTAGGATGATACTCTCACAGAGTACCAGTGTAAAATAGCAACTAATTGGTGTTGTGTTTCGTATGGTGAGTGACAAGAACTGGAGACCCTTTTTACTGGAAATGAGGCATTTCATCTCAGCCCTGAGGGCTGGCATCGCATCTGCATTTTGATTTTTAATTGAAGATAAATGTAGATGTCTGTGGGCCACAGCATCTACTTAACATCAGAGGACTGTGTGCTCATTTGTCACCCTTATACTATAAAAAAAATTCATTATAGGCTATCAAAGTCCACAAGTTTAAAAAATAAATAAAATAAGATTGAAAAACAAGCACACAGTCCACTTGATGGTAAGTGGATACTGTGGCCCATAGAGATATACATCAATTGCACATGCCTTACTTCTAGGTAAAAAGGGTCTCCGGTTCTGTACACTCATGATATAAAACATAGCAACATTATACTGTTATTTTACGCTTGTATTCTGTGAGAGTGTGGTACTTCCCCGGTCGAGTTGTCTCTACTGGAGTTGGTTCTACCACATGTAGAAGTAAACATAGGCTTCCCACATAAATGGCCCCATAGGGGAATATTTTCCAAAGCTGGAACAGTTTTTTAACATTTTGAGTAGTCTTCAAGAAGATGCTGCTATCATCACCTGTTTCACTTCTCTTTGTCACCTCGTATGACACCCATGGGATTATATTATGGGCTATTGCTGCCTTTTATTCTACCATTACATACGAAACAAATTGATGACTGGATAATGCCGGTTAATAAATAGATATTAATAATGGGTAAATAATTTGATGATGACAAAATAAACCAAATGCTAGGTTAACAAGCGGCGAAACAAGCGACAACAGCACATGAATGTTTTGTAGCCACTTTTGGTGCTTAATGTTTTGTCTAACAATACAACATTTTAAAATACATATATCGAAATGGATAAATATTCAATAAAATAAATATTGTATGTCAGTATAGTGCGATTAAAAATATTGACAATATAAATCGATATTTGTATGAAAAACGTTTGTTATATCAATAGTTTTACCTAAGCCTATTTAATGTTTAGATATATCATAGTAATAGTACCACAAGTGCACATAAGCACTCACTTCTCAGTACCTAACTTTTTCCCAATATAATGCTTATGGGAAGGATTGTATCATGGCCAGTTCTGAAACAGTTCTGAGACAGATTCGAGTTCTGAATCAATTGAAGTTTATTTGAATTCCTTTAAATTTTGCACTCACGAAACCATAGCTAGCGCACAATCGAATGGTGCACAAATTTTCAGCTGTCCGCTGCTAGATGGCGCCCGTACCACGTAATTGCATGCAAAGAGAGTGGTTTTTCTCGACTAGTTTGTCTTATTTATGTAATAAACTAAATAATATATGTTTAATTAATCAAAGATGATATATGATGTTAAGTGGATAATTAAATTTCCGGATGTGTCTAATGGCGCTGAAAAAGCTTTATCATATCTTGATTATGTTTCTCGATTCGAATTGGTAAGCTAACTGTTGAATAAACTTCATTTTGGATCGAAAACCAAATCTAATTCGAAAACAATTTGGGGGTAAGCCCTGCATCATGACTTACTTTGAGGGATAGACAACAGTCATTGGAGATAAAATTTAAACCTTACATTTAGATGCAAAATACCCAGATCAGCAGTGGAAGGTTCGACCCACTTGTCAGCGAACGACAATCAAACTACCATTGTAGTGATTATCGAAAAACTTAAATACTTTAAATGAGACCTATGTCTAGCAGGGGATTCTTTTGTGAAGGTACTCTTAGGTGGTACACATTAGGGTTTGAGTTATTGTGACGTCTTAGGGGCATAACATTATTAGTACTTGCACCAATAAAAGAGGTAGACGAAGCACTGCGTACATTTTAAGTGACGTCGAAACCAACCATACTCATCTTAATGTTGCGCGCTATAATTATTGCCCGGTATATGGCGGGTGATTATTAGCACCATCTAGTATCGACTAGAAGAACTGAGCTTTCTAGAAAACTCCACACTCGAATTTTCTACACTTATTCGTTCGGGACCGGTATTTGCTGGAACATTCTAGATGTTTCGGTGGAAAAGGCCTATATAAAGCCGTTTCGGGCCGCGACCGGGGCAGTATGTATTGGCAATATGAATTGGCGACGCAAGCGAAGACTTCGGAGCGAAATAAAGTGAACTAAAGTGTTAAGTGTGATTAATTATTAGTGCGTATTAGTTTAATTTTGTGTTCGGTAATTAAAGTGTCCATTTTGGTAATTCAATCGGCAGTTTTTAACATCATCATCAAGCGTTATTCCGTTTATCCACTCTAAGAAATCCATCCTAGGGTGAATAGGATACTCGGAAATGCATGTTCGTTTATCCACCCTGGACGGGGTGGATAACCGGAATTCACTTTTTGATTGTTGGTGGGGCCAATGGCCCCGATTTTAATTTGGCTCGTAAGAACCAGAAAATGGTTGAGCGACGGGCCTAGGGGTTCCAGAGTTCGATTCTCAGGTCGAGCCTTGACCCTATTGTACGAGATGTTATACTAGGTGGATTGTATACGCGGATGGCTTCTTATGCCTCAACAAGATTGCGGACGTGGCACGCGATAGCCTTGAATAATGCACTGGCTCTTCCAAGTCTATTGCTTCGCCAAGGTTGGGAGGGAGTTCTACTTGAGCCGATAAGGAAAAAGAAAATGGGGCGGGTTAGCTAACAAACAAAAGGCTCAAGTAGGAGCAAAATTAAAGGAAACACACTTACCGGGGTGTGATTTCGATGTTGCGGACGACGCTTTTCTTGCAGTCGTCGTCGCAGTGCGAAGACAAGAGGACGCTCGCGGGCGGCGCGCGAACCTTTATTGGGTCGGCTTTCTCACCACCTCATCTCGGTGGGGCGCGCGTTTTAATTGGTCAAAAGAATCGCGTCACCTTTTGGCCCCCCCCTCCCCCTTCAGTGTGTATGGAAGGAATATGAGGCTATAAGAAGGACAGACACTTGGCGAGCAATATACCCTCGAACGAAATTATAAATACACGAATAATTTCCGCGTAACCGCTATGAATCCTATATGTATGATAATTGAATAAATGGTATTGTAATAGTAGCTTAAAGCGAGAGAGTTGAGATTATAACTCAAATGATGATAAAGTTCTGCTGAATTTGCTCGGAACACTCTCTAATCTCTCTCATACGTCCTGACCTATCTGTCTGATGTGATGGTTCTGTAATGACATTTGATGTGGCCTTGATGCAACTTCCGAGACAACTTTTGGCATTATAGGATACTAGCTGACACAGTTTATATTGTTCTATCTTTTCCGGTTGGTAGCGCAATCAGTTCCATTCCCAATTATCTTTGAACTTTTTACAGTATTAATATAACATACTAACAAAAACTTAATGTGAAAATGGAACCGAGTTCGGTACAAACTACAATCGGGGTTTTCAGGTTCGCCTATAAAAGAATGAATGAAAGAATAGAACATTTTTTAATTTTTTTTAATAAAATTTGTAATATTGTTTGATAATAAATAAAATTTTTATGTAAATAATATAAAATAAATATCTTGAATAAACCATGCATTAAATATCGTAAAATAAAACCTCAATTTAATATAAACCTTCGGCAGATGAGACTAAACTCCCCTTCTGCATTTAAGCCTGGAGTGGGCCGTCACAGAGTCCCAGTCGCCTCAGATGATCCGAGAAGCTGACCTAGATTGTTATTGTTATTAATTTCATAATTACGCTTTTCTTCTCATCATAGGTATCCTCCCTGCTATGGGGGAGGAACATGTCCAAGAAAATATTTTACAATTGTTTATTATATGTTAATGGTTGCCTTTCTTTATTAGGTGACCGTTAGTCCTAAAGGATGCCACCGGAACAGTGACGATACGAGGCGTATTGTCATCGGCACCATCCCGATGGTTGGGCATCAGGACAACATTCCGAATCCTCTACAAGACCAAATGCCGATCTTTAATGAAACTATGTTTCCCGCGAGCTCCTATCCACCGAACCCTAACACCGTCGAAAATTCTCCCTATCCTGGTGAAAACTCTGCATATCCGTCTCAAAACTCACCATATCCGTCTCAAAACTCACCATATCCGTCTTATCCCAATGCAAACCAACCTTATCCTGGTGCGGCCTCTCCTTACCCTGGCGCAACTTCGCCCTACCCCTTAAATCAGCAAATAAACAATTCACCATATCCTGGTGCATATCCCTCTTCAACTATTCCGATTAATCCACCTTATCCGCCAATCAACTCGACTCCAAATCAAAGCTTGGCTTCTTATCCTCCTAACAGTTCACCTTATCCGGCACCAAACCCATCGCCAAACCCCAACGTTAGCCCTTACCTCGGTAGTCCCAATCAAACCAATGTCCAGTATGCTCCGGGAAACAATTGCAACCCAGCTTTAACCGGAAGTAGTACCTCACTGAAGACAGGAACCTTTGGATTTATTGGACAAGTTGATACCCAAGCTATCCCAATACCATCACTACCACCTGGCGCTAATGTGCCTTATCCTACTACTGTAAGTAAACAGTTTTATTATTTATTATAACTAAACTGAATAATTTCATATAGTAGATAAATCAACGGCTTTAAATTTTTTTTAGCCTACAAACAATCCGTACGCTACAGCCAGCGCGCCTGAACCCGCCACACCCGATGATGAAAGTAAGAGCTAATTTACATTAAGAAGACGAGAGAAAGAGATGATTGTTCCTGTATTTAGAGTGTTAGAAGCCAGCATGGAACAAGTTATGTAAAAGAATGGAGGTTGAATGAATGAGGTCAGTAGGGAACGGATTGTGTAGACTGAACGAAGTGTGTGTGCGCGTGTGTGTGTGCGTGCTTGTGTGTGTGCAAAGACTATAACTTTATACTGCTAAATAGATTTTTTATTATATTTGCAAACTCCATATGACGCTATCTATGGAGATGCCTATGACAAGTAGCTTGCTGCAGCCATATTATGGTTGTACGAATGAATCGGATCGATCAAAGAACCACGCTTTCATAGAATACCAGCGTGAAATAGCTGCTGCTGTGTTTCGTATAGTTTCGTAATAACTTGAGAGCTTTTTACTTGAAAGGCATACCATCTTAACGCTCAGCGGGTGATAAAGCATCTGTATTTTGATTTTCAATCGAGGATAGAGATATATCATTTAGTGTACGAAAGAAATATAAAAAAAGACATTTCAGATAGTAATTATTGAGTTGACGCATGCCTGATAATTACTAAGTTAATCCTTCCATATTACTAGACTATTTCTGAAATATAAAAAAATGCACACTTATAAAATTTCCAGAAAAAACCGACCTGCCTTACAACCACGAACACATCGACAAGAAAGACGAAAAATGATACTCAATGATAATATTATTACGTAAACCAATTGTTATTAAATGCGTTTTAATGCTTCGGTATATTTCGATGCTTTTTGTAATGTAAGTTTAATTCTTTTTATAATGTATATCTTTAAAATAATTTAATTAATTGCATAATTGTTGAAGAATACGTGTAGTGTAATATTCTTTCTCGAGTGCCAGTGTCAAATTCCAGGTTAAGACAATTTCTTATAAATAATCCTTCTCTCCTAACATCACATCTAAGTGTACCTTCGATCTTATTTAAAATTAAAATATATCATCAATTAGCACTCTAAAGGAGCCCCTTTAATTCCTTAAAGCCCTTTTGGATAGATTCTCTGCAGCTAACCGTCCATTTGAAGTGGCTTCTGCAGCCCTTAGGCATTTGTATCAAATACAGAAAGCATGAATAATAATAATAATGTCATCCAGACTGAATTCGGTCACGACGGCCAGTCTAAACTGAGACTAAGCCAATCTGGACGGGATTATAGTGCCCGAGTGTATGCCCGAGTTTATGCGCAAGCACAAAAGTACGAGAAGTAACCTGACAAAGATTTTGGTCTGACCTGAGATTCGACTCATGTACGATCACTAGACCATCAAGGCAGTCAAAGAAAGCATAAAGTATGCCAAGACCTAGCTCGCCTTTTAGTTTCTCATTAAAATGAGACCGGACGTGACAGCAATTAACCTTTTGAGCGCCAAAGTCGCCTATACTTGACCAGCACTTGCGAGCTCTGAGCGCCAACGACGTCTATAGTTGACAAAAAACCCGGCCCACAAAAATATGAAATATAGATATTAGAAAATTATTACTGGTATTTTAATTCTACACTCCTCAAAAAAGAATAACCCAGCAACATGTGAGTATAAAAAACAAA
>DWHP01008901.1:0-10398 GCA_018247895.1 Parnassius honrathi | reverse complement strand
TGTCAAGTAAGTACATCAACAAATAAAACATTACATTTGCATGAGTAAAATTTTTAATGGTTTCACTTTTACATTCACTTAAAATAGGTTTTAATTTATTCGATGTATAACTTTTATCCGACGATTGATAAATTATCCTTAAGCGTCGATTTTACAATCCACAGTCAAATGCAATAGTACAATCATCAAATAAAATACAACATATACGAATTGCAAATTACAGTTGTGTGAATATAATATTTCAATAATTTCATATATTCACATGGCTTATTATTTATTTGTTGAATAACTTTTATTTGATAATTGAATAATCGAATCGTAAAATTCGTAAAACAACTTAATCAAAATGTTAGAACTGCGAAAAACGTCGGATAAGGATAAAAGACCTTACAGAAAGACAAAAGAATAAGGAATGATATGATAATTGTAAATTAGATTTTGTAAAATTATATATACTTAATTGTACTTTCAAAATTACTTCACTTTTAGCCCGTAGCATATGGTTGTAGCACGAATGGGTTAGCATATTATGGTTGTAGCACGAATGGGTCTGCTCGACCGGGGTAGGACCACGCTCTCACAGAATACCAGCGTAAAATAGCAACTTAATGCTGCCATGTTGCTTATGGTGAGAGAACCGGAGACCCTTATTACTGGAAACGAAGAGTTCCGTCTTAGCCTCAGGGGTAACAACGCATCTGCAGTTTGATTTTTAATTGAGGTTAACTGTAGATGTCTATGCCTCACAGCATCCTCGTTGGACACCATACAATACATATACTATAAAAGATATCTTCGTCAATTTTGAAACGAAATTGATGTATCTTTTTTTATTAAATCATTTCAAGTTAATTTGGAGAAAAAATTTCACACATAAGGGTGGCCAAATAGGAAGTTTTTCATGTAATTCTATAGACGATCGATATCTCCTTTCTTCTTAAAAGGGTAAAAAATTAAGTTGTAATTAATCTTATACAAAACACTGTTCGAATTTCCGCAGTGAAACTGATAGTAACTTCATGAGTCAACAAGTTTATCTCGCATTCTTTCGTGTTGCGACTAGCCCTACACCGATGATTCCTACAAATCATCAAAGAAGAAGGCGATTTAATATTTACAAATCACTATAATTGATCCAATAATCACATCAATCACTATAATAATAGATAAAAGCCGACTTCAAAAAACTGAAATAAAATAAAATAATTTCACATTCTGAAGTCGGTGCTTTAATGCTTCTTAACACCGCCTTTAGAATGTGCATTATGTTATTTTATTTTTCAATTATGTAAGTTTTACTTTTACAATTATGTTATTCTTTTTATTTCTTTGGAGTTGACTTTTATTTTTTATTTAAAGTATTTTTTCTATTTTCGATTTAATGAAAACTCTTAAAACCTCAAAAATATACTTAGTTCCTACAGTTTCTCTATAAAGAGTATACCGTATATACCGTATTCATAATTATAATTAGAGACAATTTTGAACTTAAACTCAAACTTTACAATATAATAATTTGTGTAACCGTAAATATAGACTAGACTCAAATGTATTTCATAAATAGCGATAAATCACCGTTGCTCTAAAATTCAAGGAAGCATTAGAACATACCATTAGCCAACTCCGACAATAGTTTGCTGCATGTTTAAGTATCAGTTAAGGTTTGGACCCATCCCGTAGGCCGTAAGTACGTTATCGTTTAAACCAGGGCAGGTTAAACACATATCTGATGCATTATTTATGTACCTTCGATATCGACAGGGCTTTAGGAACTTGTGAAGTTGGCACAAACATATTTTATGCTGAAATCATTTTGTTCGTTCTATTTTAAAATAAAATGATTATAAATTAGTTGAAATATGTTTTGAAGTTTGGAATATTATCATCATCACCATCACTACAGCCTGTCAAAGTCCAATCCTAGGCATCGATAAATGGATATATAGATATAGATTAGATTACATAGGGGGTACTTTTAGTAATATAGTTTTTATTTGTTTAATTGTTCAAAAGTAGATTTTATTTTGGTGTATTTTTAATTTATTTAATTATATCAATATTGTATTTGTTCACACACTGCATACTTGTTGAGGATAGGATCGTCCCAAGCACTATATCAGATTTGATAGACCACAAACCCTCGCAAAAGTACACCGATTCCTACCAAGGATGACTCACGGCTATTGAAATTAAAAAACCTCCTAATTTCAATAGAGAAGACGGCTGGGTGCTACAATCTTCTTAGGATTCTTAATTAATAAAATTAAATCTCAACCCAAGCATACAACTGCAAGACTGCAAGATACTGTAAGCTCGTTCTACGTAGATTGGACCAAATTTAATAGTTAAAAGATAAAGGTAGCCTTCGTTAACTACGTCATCGGGACGTCAATCACCCCAGTGACTGTGGGCTGGATAGTGCCCGAAATGTTCGAAATTAAAAAAGTTAAAATTAAAATCTGTAAAATTAGTTATATTTTACGTGTAGTATTCGCGCAAATATAAGAAATCATTAAACTAAGGAATGAGTTGGATTATATATAACTTATGTTAATACCGTAACGTAGTTAGCACAGTACAGTTTATTAATTGTTACTTATTTATAATATTCTTACTCATATTGAGCTTTACGTTTGCAATATAATAAGAAAAATTTACTAACTTGTAAGTCTAGTGGTGGTAACTGCGACTGTTGATCATGCCCAGGTTCAAATCCTGGGTCGGTTTAAAATTAGTTATTAGGTTTTTTTTATCAAAAAATTCTCAGTAGCAGTCCGGAGTTGGAAATTGGTGGGTTTCACCCCCGTGCCGCGTAGAGCACGTAAACCGTTAATCTTGCACTTGGTATCGCTCCGGTCGTGTCGGATTACGGTCACATCGGACTACGAGAGTGAGGGAATAGAGAGTGCACCTGTAATTACGCACGAAATCATGCACTATACCCTTGTTCTGCGTAGATAATGACATTATTATTTATACAAGAAGAAATAAACCCTAAACGCAATATGTCTACTGTTAAAAATGGATTTCTCTAGTATCTCTTATTTACAGGTTGAGCAGCAATCGCGTAACCAAACCTCTGACGTTGTTCCCCGTCACCGGTTCGAGTAAACTGTGTTAACTTCGATGTGGTAGAGTCACGTTGCAGCTATATTATAGTTGTAATACGAGTGGCTCAGCTCGACTGAGGTAAGACCACGCTCTCACAGAATATCAGCGTAAAATAGCAGCTTAACACTGCTGTGTTTCGTATGGTGAGTGTAGAGAACCGTAGACTCTTTATACTGGAAACGAGGCGTTCCATATTAGTACTGGAGGATGCCAGTGCATCTGCGTTTCGGTTCTTAACTGAGTCATTTGTTGGAAATCATAAAAAACTTTCTGACATTTCAAATATTAGTCCCTTGGGTACGAACTCATAGAACGAAATGGAATTAATCCTATTACAACGTCACCCCACTTAAAAGTTATATTACAGCACCAAAGAACAGTGCATATGTGTAGCGTCTAGTGCCATTACAATTTTTTTTCGGGTGTCGCAATCAAGGTTAGTTTTAGCACAGACTAAGCAAATTTCAGAGGTGAAAAATGAAGGCTCATGATGAACATAAACATACATTTTAGTTGTATTGCAAATTTTGTATGATTTTATTAAATTAAATTTACATTATGATAATGTACGTTGTAATGAGTAAGCCACGTTTAAATAGCTTTCTTCTTCTTTTTTTCAACTAACGAGATTTATATTTTAATTTTTTTATTTCTTAGTATATCCGTTAGATGCGATAAAGATAATATTATTACTGTAATTTAACGATTTTATGGAATAAATCAACATGAGTTTTGTTATTATACACCAAAATTAATGATGAGCGCATTCTCCATACAAAATAGATATATTTCCTTTGCAATTTAAAGTTTTTTTTTATGAGATAGGGTGACAAACGACCACACAATCCACCTGATGGTAAGTGGTTGCTGTGGCCCATAAACACCTACATCTATCCTCGATTACGAATCAAAATGCAGATGCGTTGTCACCCGTAAGGACTAAAATGGAATACCTCGTTTCCAGTAAAAAGGGTGTCCGGTTCTCTACACTCAACATACGAAACACAGCAGCATTAAGTTACTATTTTACGCCGGTATTCAGTGAGAGCGTGGTTGTTCCCCGGTCGAGCCGATCCATTCGTGCTACAACTATACTACTAATAATCGCAGCATGGCTCTACCACGTATAATAATAATATTATATAAACAAAACAATACAAAAATATTCATTGCACAAGCGGCTTTTACACAACTATTTTTTATTGATCTACAATTCAGTACACCTGCGCATTTAGCTCGCGGCTCGGAGATGCGGGTCATGGAGGTCGATAGACAGGAAACTTGTAGCGCTCACAGCTACACTCATCTGGGAAGACGACGGTAATTTACCTATTCCTGATTTCTTACTCTTATCTGAACAATAAACGGGAAGGGAAAGAATTTAATTCTGTTATTTTAATTTAGTAAATCATTCTAAAATTCATCAGTTTCTATATTAAGATGTGGAAACTGATTATTTATCAGTAACCGTTACACGCTACTGCAGTACATTGCTGAACATAGGCCTCCCCCATAGATTGTCTTATACGAGGGATATTTGCCATTATTGTTACGCTTGGCAAGCGAGTTGGCACCCGCAGTTTTTTAATTTTTAGTCGTTATTGGAAAGACATTGCTGCCCATCTCCTGTTTTCCTCTGTCGCCTCTTTCGTAACAACTTCGAACACTTACAAACACTTAGACAAGAAATGATTGCTTGTTTGGCATGCTTGAAATTTTTCTGCAGTATAAAATCATTAATGAAGATATCCGCAGAAGAACAGTGCAACTGACATAGACTAGCAGATAGGTAAGCTGACTGATAATAGACTGGCCGTATAGCTCGAAGAACTGGCAATCGATGGGGAAGAAAGTTTTTCGGCAGTGTCGTGCTGACAAGCGCAGTGTTTGCCATTGTTCCACTAGTTGAAGTGACGACTTTATGAAACACGCAGGTAGTCGATGAGCTCGGGACCGTACTTTGTGGAAATCGGTGGGTGAGGGCACGTTGATGGACAGTAGTGACAGTCCTAGTGAAAAGTGCACGCTTCACTGCACTATTTTGTTTTAATTTTATGTAAATTTGAAATATTTAAATAAGTGATGAAAACAGAATCCGACAAGAAAAATAATCATCAAATAAATTCGGTCCAAACGATGTTCGAGACTGTCAAATTCGTTTGAGATCTTAACGGAAACAGAAACCGAAACATTTTTATTCAATGTAGATTATAAAAAATACTTATTAAATGTCACTGTTTTGTTTAATTTACCACTGGTTCGAAAAAAAGCCTTTGTCTTGGGAAGAACCAGCAAAAACCCATCGGGATGTTTTAAAAAAAAAGTTGCCAAGTTCCATAGCAGTTCCTTAATACACAGCTACAGAAAATTACGAGTGCAACGTTCTTAAATTATTTAAGAGCTTCTAATGACTTATCACTTAGAAGTAGTCTAGTTTTTGATGAATAAGTTAGTCAGTCATCAAAAACTCTGCTGCCTGGTTGCTTTAGTGATCAAAAATGCGATTGCTGATCATATGGTCCCGGGTTCGAGTCCCGGGTTGGGCCAAAATCAGTTATTGAGTTCTTTTGTCAAAAATTTCTCAGGAATAGCCCGGAAATAGAAAGTTGGCCATATTTCACCCCCGTGCCTGGGAAAGCACGTGAGAGAACAAGTGAGGGAATAGAGAGTGCACCTGCGCGTTAGCATACCCTCGGGCACTGTAGTCTTTTCTTCCTCCTAGATGGTTAGTCTCCGCTCAGACTGACCACCGTGACCAATATTCGGCCTAAAGGACATTATTACATTTGTCAGTCAGTGAATAATAAAAATGACATTTTTACCCGATCTTAATAACTCAGAAACTACATTAGGTTTATTTATGAAATTTTGGATGCTAGGTAATCAAGAGATCATCAGACATGCGCTATTCCAATTACAGGTACGGTTTAATAGTGTTTGAGTTAATGGGGATAGGTTGGGTTGAAAGTAACTCGTAATAGTTCTTGTTTTTAACACATTTAAAAATGGTCCTGTTAAAAATCAATTCGTGCTGCAAAATGTTATAACTATCTAGTAACCAGCATAACAATGAATGCCGTGACAAATGAATTCACATAAACTACGATGTCATCTAAAAAGTAAATAAACTTAAAAAAGTGAACGAATAAATCGACTCGATAACAGATACGTGTCAACGACGCGTTGTTGTTAGGGAATGGAGACCACCCACGGGGCGGTAAAATTTTTCTACACCTATCTTTCTAATTGACCAATTGCTGTTTAGTTCAATAGTCAACCGTCCACTCATATATCTACATTTATCGTTTTCAAATTGTTGATAATTAACTTCTGCACAATTTTGTAAATGAATAAAACTGTCACCAACTGTTTAGTAATGCTACACCATTTCTTTTAAAGGTGAATCAATTTGAAAAAATGTTAACATGTGTTCAGAAGACGTGTATAACAACTTGAACGTTTTTATAATAACATCTGTTATTGCTTCGACTGCCTCCTTGAATTGGATAAATGCCTTGGCTGAAGATCATTTTGGATTTGAATTCGATCGAAAAGTCGGGTTAAAATCAAAAAAAAATCTATCAAGAAATTCTTAGTAGCAGCTTGGAGTCGGAAAGTTAGCGATTTATAAAAGCATGTAAAGCCGTTGATCCTACGCCTGATCTCTCTCCAGTCGCGTCAGATCGCCGTCTGATTGGACTATGAGAGTTAGTGAATAAAGAGTGCACATAAACCTATTATTGTTAAATATCAAATACAGGAGTTATTTTTACCATTGAGCAAGAAGTTGAATCGTCTTGGCAGTGCCAATAGGCCGGTCATATATCTCGAAGAACCGACAACCTGTTTCCCGCATTTCTTACCAGGTCATCACTCCATCTGACGGGGGGGGGGGGGGGGGGGTCGGCCCCTCGGTTGTCGGTTCTTCGTACTATATGCCCGGCCCCTTGCCATTTCAGCTTACTATTCCGTTGGGCTGTCGGTCACTCTGGTTCTTCTGCGGAGATCCATAAGTCATCACTGGCAACACGCACTGTTTGTACAATCTTTTTTCAGGTTTTGAGGTATACCTGACTAGAAGACGTGTCGTAATTTAACGAACACTGCCCAACGGAGTTGAATCCGCCGATTGTTCCGAAGTTAGACTTACCCAGTCGGACTATTTGTCCCAGGTAAACATACTCGTCAAAAACTTCGAGCTTACTTCTTCAAACCAATACTGGCTAGGTATGACATGGACGTTACACATGATCATTATTTTATCCATGTTCATCTCAAGACCTATCCGTTGGATGACACTATTGAGGTCATTGAGCATAGTGCTTAGGTTCTCCAGCGATTCTGCCGTAAAGACTATATTGTGGGCAAATCGAAGGTGAGTGCTGTATTCGCCATTGATATTAATATCGTATACTTTTCAGTCCAGTAGCTTGAAAACGTCATCCAATGCAGCAGTAAAGAGTTTTAGGGATATAACTACACACTGTCTTACACCTCTCTGCATTTGGATAAATTTCGTACTCTCTTATTTCGGTTTTGTACTCAGATAGCCATCGTAGCCCTACTGCACTAACACTTCACCACTTCGATATACCGACAGTGAACTTGGCACCGCTGAAGGGACTGTAGCTGCGCCCAAATTTAGACGGAATCAAATGCTTTCTCATAGACCACATACGCAAGTTATAGTGGCAGATTATACTCTTCGGTTTTCTGTGTAATTTTCCAAAGGGTACGTATGTGGTCTATGGTATTTAATACTTTTCGGAAACCGGCTTGTTCGGGAGGTTGGAAGTCGTCATGACTGCGTGCAAGACGATTCGTAATGACTCTAGAAAACAGCACGTAGATGCAGTCCAGAAGGAAAATCGGTCTGTATTTGCGTTGTTGCCTTTCTTGAAAAACGAGACCACCGCATACTCGGAGTAGTACAGTAATAGTGGTAGAGCCACGCGGCAGCTTCGCTGTCACGCATATGGGCTGGCTCAAACCAGGGTGGTACTACGACCTTACAGAATACCGGCGTGAAATGGAAGCTCTGCTTTCGCGTTTTGTCTGGTGAGTGCAGGTGGCCGGAGGCCCAACTCCCTTCCCCCCCATCGACATGGTAGCGGAATTAAACGTAAAACTAGACAACAAGTTGCCGGATTCGAGGATTGCCATGTCCTGCCCCTCTCTTGGGACTTGAGATAATCCTAGAAAAAAGAAGAGATGGACAAGTTGAACTGGGGTATTACCCAGTTCAACTTGTCCATCTCTTCTTCCAGCTCTAGAATCTTTTAGTCAGTCCTCAGGGTGCGTGTGTTGTATTTTGCCAGGTTGTGTCGTCCTAGGTGGCAATCGTACCTCAACCGGAGATTCTTAGCACCCCTGCCCCGCCGTTACCATGGTCGCCACCATAGCCAGGAAAAGTGGGGCAGCTGGGAATTGGGGGCCGTCTCTTCGTAACTCTCATCTTGGGGGGACGTTGCCATAATGATTTCTTATATTTAGGCGAACATTACACATTTAAATATAACTAATAAAAATAAATGGAAAGGCGTGTTAAGAGGCTTATTGGTGGCCCGAATTTGGTTAAAACCAATCTTACCAGTATCGAACACAAGGGCAACGTAGTCAGCCTTTCAGTTTTCTACAGGATGCATTTCGGAGAGTGTGCCCAGGTATTGCATAATTTGATTCCTCCCTATCCCTTCCACCATCGGACAACCAAACGTTCGGCCGGTCTTCACCTTTTCGTGGTTGACTTACCACGCATTCGAACCAAACGGTTTACTACGTCATTGATCATGCGTACAGCAAAGGAGTGGAATAAGTTGCCAGCAACTGTCTTTCCATCCGATTACAGTGTGGGTGTCTTCAAAGCAAGAGTGAATAGGCTTTTGTTAAGTCAGTGCGCTTCACTATCTTAAGCTACATCACCACTTGCCATCAGGTGGGATTGTAGTTAAGCCCTGGCATAAAATAATTAAAAAAAACTTAGTTATTATGGATTTGATCGCGTATACTAACTTATTTTATATTCCCGACATTTCGAGCACTTTACAGCACCCATGGTCACGTATGCCATATATATAGCATGCCTCCAGAATTTCGATTTCCCGAATTTCGGTCACAACGGTCACCTTCAACGGAGACTAACCATCGATGCGGGACCGGATTTTAGTATCTGAGTGTATGCGCAAGCACAGGTGCACTCTCTATTCCCTCACTCTCATAATCCGATGGGATGATAAACCGACACGACCGGAGAGAGATCAGGCGCAGGGCAGCTACTGAGAATTTCTTGACGGAAAAAGTCAATAATTGATGTTTTGGACCGACCCGGGATTCAAACCCAGTACCTCATGATCAGCAGTGCACTACTACAACCACTGGACTAACGAGGTGTAAAGAATGCGTGGCTGCTGTAAAAATTTAAATAAAATGTTTACTATAGTTGCCACGCGTGGCGAGCGGGTTGGCAACCGCAGATTTTTATTGTACTATTGTTGTTATCAGGAAGATGCTGCTGCCCATCTTCTGCCCTCTGTCGTCTCTTACGATACCCACTGGAAGATACGGGGTAGTAGATATTCTTAACCCCACTGCACGGATCATACGTTTGTTTCATTTATTCTAATAACTCTCCGCAAAACAAATAAAATATTATTGCAAAATTTGGTCCAAATTGTCCACGTGGTTTAGTTGAGCTCATATTTATTAAAATATTTCGGTCCACTGATTTACTTCACGTATAATTAATTCGACTTTGAAATGAACTTTCTATTCTAATTCAGTCGTGACTGCATATCGCAACCTTCTGTGCCTGAAACCACAAACAAAAGGCCGTAATGCGGCGAGATAATAAATCTAGGTCCCGGCGGACGTCGGCTGAATTCCGATATATTGATTTGGAATTATTTCTGTATTCTCTCATTATTTCAGAGGAAACTTAGACAAAAAAGAAAGTGAAAAATTAGGGATCTATCACCTAACACGCTTCATTTATTAATGGGTTAATAATTTTTTGCACGCCAGATACCAGTTAGGACTGAGGTGAAGTTATTTATTACACAATGTTTATTTTATAGGATAGGGTAACAAACGAGCACGCAGTCCACCTGGTGGTAGGTGGTTGCTGTGGCCCTTAGACATCTGTATCCATACTCGATTACGAATCAAAATACAGATGCGTTATCACCCCTAAGGACTAAGATGGAATCCTTTCAAATAAAAGTTTTAGTGTATGTACTTTTGTGTACAAAACAATGCCTCAGCTCTTTAATTTATTGCACATTTTTTTAC
>DWHP01008900.1:0-10398 GCA_018247895.1 Parnassius honrathi | reverse complement strand
TCTTCACATACCTCCCTTAGAACAAAAGCATTTATTGAGGAATCTGGTGTTGAAACTTTAAGTCACCCACCCTACAGCCCTGACTTAGCTCCTTGTGATTTGTTATCGTTCTCTAAAGCCAAAGAAAAATAAAAGGCAAGTTTTTTTAAGCGCCGAATAAGCCGTGGCTGCCTACGAAGGAGCGATTTCCGACCTGTCAGATCAAGACTGGCAAAAGTGTTTTCAGAGTTGGTTTAGGCGAATGGAACATTTTATAGACCATGAGGGAGAATATTTTGAAAATATGTAAAATAAACATTAATAGTATCTAGAATACTTTTTGTATGTCTCAAAACTTGTTGAGTGTCCTACGTATATACATTACATTCTTGATGTAATTTGTCATCCGACCTTCCCACTCTATTATGTACCCATCTTCCCTCTATCACCTCTTTCTCATCTTCTCTTTCAATCTTTCACATTATGTACCCAAATTTAATTATTAAATGAAATAATATGTACTTCTTGACCCTTGTCTATTTCTATCCGACGGAAGTTTTAGATATTACTTTTGAGAAGTGTACACGGTATTTCAAATTTAGTAATTTCAACATTTAGGATAACAGTAGGTACAATTAATTATAAAGCAAGATCCTCGCCTTAAACGGTGTAATCACGAGTACAATGAGAATTTGTGAGTAGTACAAAACAAATATTAAAAATATGTTCGAAAACTTTGAGTATAGTCTCGACTGCGGCTTCATTGTTCGGCGATGAGGACCACGACTTTTGCCGCCAGGGCGGCGCCACTTACAAATGAGGTGAAATATTTGTCAGATTCCATGGCGAAGGAAGATAACATCTTAGAAAAGTAGACAATAATGTTTCTTACAGAAATACTGGTTAAATTATATTTTAATTAGATTGGGTAAACCGAACAACGGATATTCTTAAATGTATAAGAATTAAAAAAGGTGCAAACGTGTAAAACTTAAAAAAAGGCACTGAGGCATTGTTTTGTGTATATTCGTACACTAAAAATCTAAAAACTTTCATTTATAATGAAAATGACCCTGTCTGATAATCTGCGTCATAAATAAGTACACTTCAGTGTCAACTAGCGACATCTAGTGAGTGCAAGATTAGCCGTAATTTGTTAGAATTTTATAGAGTCGAGTGTAAATTATACAGTACGCGAGCAACCCGGGTTTGATCCTCGCTAGCACTAATAAAATTGTTAATGGAAATTTTTAGTGCTGATTTAGCAGGTGCTCGGCGGTGAAGGAAAATGTCGCAACGAAGCCTGCATATCCGAGCTATTAAACAAATGTTATTTGGAAGACAAGAAATCAGGCAACGCATATTATGGCATAGTGGAGAAGATTTGTGGATAGAAAGAAAGAAATAAGTTTATTTAGCACATAATTACATCATAAGAAAGAAAAATAAATCAAGTTAAACAGAAAAAAGAAATATTTTTTCTCAATAATATTTAAAACAAGAAATTTAATATGCACCAAAATGGTTTTCACTCAGCTTTAAGTCATGAATTGAAGATGTACGTCAATTCGTAATAATTTGACGTACATGTTTAATGATTTTCAGTGAAGCCAGGAATGTGAGACAGATGACAAACAACTGAAAGTAAACAAAAAATATACATATAAATATAAAATTTGGATATATTAATGAATTCAATACACACTCCAAAAACTTGCAGAGTACGGAGGTAATTGAGGGTTGGTACTGTTGCTTTTTTTTTGAATAGGCTGCACGTTGGCCAGCTTCCAGGATTTTGGAACTATTAGAGTCTTAAATAACATCTGAAACCTGCCAAAATCGACGTACTAGTGCAGTGTTACGTTGATAGTGTAGAGATAACAAAAGGTGCTATACATACAGAAGAAATTAAATAAATTGTGAGTGAGTGAATGCCTGCGTGCGTTGACACTTGACAGTGACCATTGATGTTGTAAAGCGGCCGAAATGTTGGAAATTTAGAAAGTTTAAATTGATCTACATATAGGTAGGTACAAGTAGGTTTTATTCAATGTCTACTCGTAATATTCGCGAAATTATAAAAAAATCACTTTATTAACGATTTTTAAATGATTAATAAATTGTATGCATTGTATATGTATTGTTTTACACGTGGTAGAGCCACGTTCGGCTATGTTATGGTTGTAGCACGAATGGGTCGGTTGGACCGGTGAAATCCACGCTCGCACAAAATACAAGTGTAAAATAGCAGCTTAATACTGCTGTGTTTTTTGTGGTAAGTGTAGAGAACCGAGGATCATTTTTACTGGATACGAGGATCCCGTCTTAGGTAGTCCTCAGGGGTGACAACGCACCTGCGTTTTGATTCTTAATCGAGGGTAAATGTAGATGTCTATGGGCCGCAGCATCCACTTAGCATCAGCATCATCATGCACTGTGTTTGTCATAAAAACTATGTATGTCTATAAAAAAAAGGTGTAACTCAACCGAATCCTATTCTATTCAACGCGCATTCAAAGTTAATTTTTCTCATAAAGTTTCTATAAAATTAACACAACTAATAATCAATCGAGATCTTCAGAAGGAAACCGAGTTTGAAGTAACGAGCACGACAAAGATTCAGTAGCGTTCCAGTAATCTCATTGTACGAGCATCTAACTTGCATCGCTTGAGGCGAGTGCCTCTAAGTGGGACTCCGCTGTTTGCCGTTATAAACTCTCCGGGGAGAGATAAGAGCCTGAATGGAAGCAGGATCCTTTGTGCACTTTGCTGTATACTTTTTATCATTATGGTTATTTCTTTGATTTTGTTTGGTTTACTTAAATATTGCAGTAGGGAGATTTTCGTGTTATGTTTAAAGTTCTATTATACATTTCTCCTTATCTACCGGGTTATTTTGCAATAACCGGCCAAATTTGTAGAGAAGGTTCAGAATGAGTAATATAGGCAAATGGTGAAGAAAAATTAATTAAATTGAAATATCTCAAACATTCTGTCCTTTTTATCTTTTAAAATCAAAATGTGTGGTAATGGATTATGACAACTGACTTTACTGCGCACGCACACATTCGTAGGGTGCGATCGGTAGGCAAAAACTTTTGTGCCCATAAATCACATTAAATTTAGGATAATTTCAAATAAAAGTAAAAGCTTTGTTTATTCATATTTACAAAAATTGCAACAATAAATATATCGTTATGTATGTTTTTGAAGTTTAAAATTTGACTACTCTTAGAAAAATAACTCAATATGTCTGCTGACGTCTTTCCTGCGAAGAAAACTTGTAAAATCGTATGCAGTGAAATATGTCATCTTGGTTTTCAGGGCTGACAACGCACCTGCAGATCTGCAGCTTTCTTTGGTTGAAGTCGGCAGTAGATGTTCATGGGCATAGCTGGGCAGAGGCATAATTTCTGCAGTTTTGGAACAGTTAGCCTGTCGCGATTGGCTATGCGTGTTAACATATCTACTCTGTAAATTATCTTTTAATGTCGTGCAATTTCGATTTACGGTCGCCGTATCATGCGATAGAGTTGCACATCTCAGAGGCAATTGCCTACCTTTCCTGTTTGAAATATTGTTTATGGCGATGATGTTCTCACTCCGCTAACTTTGTATGAAATGTGCCAATTTTGGTCTCATTAAATTTATTATACCCTGATCTGGGTCAGTATGTTTTTTACTTTTGATAATTCAGTTTATTTTAATTGATAGGCAATTGATTAATGAACATCTTGATCTATTTAATTTTTTTAAAGGACTAAAATTCGATTTTGTATAGACAATATTTTAAAATTTAGGCGTATTTCTTACGCGATATATTGTAGATAAAGCGCTGAAAACTTTTGCCTTACTCATTTTAACTGCTGGTTATACTTACTTAAATTAAATATTAATGATCTCTATACCTCTCTCTTTTTATTGTCATTTAGTAAAAGGAGAGGGAGAGAGAGAGAGAGAGAGAGAGAGTGAGTAATTTCAAACATTTTTGAAATTGACGTACATTTTTATGAATAAGGCCGGACGTAACCGCAATCGGCCTTTATCAGTCAACCCAATCATTTCGTTCATTACCTGCATCTTATCTGATTTCATTGCTTAACATAGGTCTTCCCCCACAGTTTGCCTCATGTTTAGTGTAATTGTAAGATTTAGCAGGCAACGCATGAATTCAAATGTAAATTCAAAATATTTATTGTATGTTAAGTGTAATACATTTCGTTTAAACCATTTCCAATCACAATGTGGTACTTAAGAGAAGTAATAAGGTCCATATTGCGGAAATTCTTTTTCTACTGATATATTTCTCTTTTAATATAAAAGTATATTAGTGAAAACAGAAGCTAAACTGTGTCTCGAGCTCAGCGCTCATTTAGTCTATTCGGTAGCCAGTTTGTGCCAAATGAGGCTCTGTTCGTTTGCGGCACGAAACGAAATTGCACTCTACTCATATTGCAAAATGAAAAGCATTTTGTACCTATTTTTCACAGTGGAATTTCTTTAAAATACCTCCTGTAAAGTTCACTATTTAACAAAATTGGTAAATTTTTCTATTTGAACTTGTGTTTCTTTATTGCGGGGAAAAGTAGTTAATGAATTCTATAACTAATAATAGAGAAAAATGTTAGTTGTTTTATTAGTTAATTAATTAATTCATTAGTGCTCTTCATAAGTCCTCTGCTGAACATAGAAAGTACGGTCGTAGGCCACCTGCATCCATAATCTTTCTGCATGTCTTACTAAGTCTATTTCTTCCACTCAAAGAACCGACAACCGATGTAAAAGAAAGAAGAGAGTGACAGACTCGGATTCGCAAGCAAAGTGTAGGATGGCCCTCATGATTTCCAGCATTACTGCATTTCATGAGTTCTGCAGCTGCATAACTTATGAAGTTATGAATCCCTGCATGAGATATAGGCCCTGCCTACATTTATCTGCATCACTTAATCACATATTGTATAATATTTAAAAAATAAGATTTTTTATAAAACATGGCTAAAATATAAAAGTAAACGTACGAAGAGAAACATGAAAATAATATAAAACGAAAACATTACATTCTAAAATTTTAGCTTAAGAAAATATAACATAATTTTTGCTCCGTTAATTAAAAGATTTTTCGCTCGTTTTGTACCGAAAAAAAAACATAGCCTTACTGAAATCTTACTTCAATCCATCTGTGACGTTTTAGGCGAGTACTTTCCCTGTTAAAGGAACTTTTTATTCGTAAAGTTGAAATCAATTTAAAAGACTTATAAAAGGTTTAAGCTGTTACTTGTTTAACAAGTTTTCAGGCGTCGCACTTTGGTTTTTATTGTTTTTTCGTGTAAAGGAAGGAAAAAACTTGTCCAATACTTTTTATATGTATTAAAGCTAATCTGTTCAAATGAAAGAAAATAATAACGATGTGCAGTTACGAAAGTAAGAAGAGAAGTCCTTTTTACCCCGACGTAAACGAGGGTAGTATATGTAACTTGTGTATCCGTGTATATGTGTGTCTGTTTTTGGCTTCGTAGCGCCCAAACGGACGAATCTTTGATTTAGTTGTCTTTGGTTGCAAGGTGACTCGATCGAGTGTTCCCAGTTGTGATTCAAGTAAAATTTGAAGATCACCAGACCAGCTTTAGGGCAAATAATTTAAGTTATTTGCCCTAAAGCTAGTCTGGGTAGGATGCTTTCTTACCGACTTCTCATATTTACGCGAACGCAACACCTTGATTAAAACTACTTTTACGGATTTTATCGCGTTTAACTTGAATTATTTTTAATTTCCAATGTTCGTTAAGTCATCCCAGTCTCCCGTGACCATGGGTGCTGGAAATCATCCGAAACGTAGGGAATTAAAAATAATTCTAATCAAACGCGATAAAATCCATAATAGTAGTTTTAATACTTTCTTACTGATTATTGCCGCTAAATAGAAGTGCTTGCATTGCTGAGGTCCAGACTGAAGGGTATGTGGAGAGCCAGCTTAATAACAGATTGTGAGGCATTCCATCTTCGTCCTCTGGGGTTATATATGTAGCGTACCTGCTTCGAAGCTAGCTGCAGGTGTACTGTAGGTTCGTTGGTCACTTTAGTTAAATGAGCACAGGCTTGAGGCAGGCAGACGAACATTATACTCTGTTGCTGCAGCGCTGTTGTTCTGTCTTCGCTCTGGATACACCTAAGAGCACTCACATAACGAAGATGTAATGGAATACTCGTACCTCGTTAACAGTAGAAGGATTTATTGAAATTCCACCGATTTTTTTTGAATAATGGTGACACGAGCACACTACATTATGTTAAGTGGATGCTGTGGGCTCATAGGCACCTACATCTATTCTCGATTAGGAATTAAATTGTAGGTGCATAATCAACTCCGAGAACTAAGATAAAATTTGTCGTTACCAGTAAATAGGGTCTTCGGTTCTCTAATTTACCGTACGAAACACGGCGGTGTGAACCTTCCCCGGTCCAGCCGACCTGCTATGTATTGTGATGTTGCATACATTATAATCTGTAATATACCCGCAATGTGACTCTGCCACATTATAATTATTTAACTATTTCACTATCCTGTGAGTCATATATGAAAATTTCGATTGATGAACTATTGTGTCTTTTTCACGAACGGAAACTTGTTAACACTCGTAGGCAAGGGCCGTTTCACACAAACTTCAAATAGTAGCGTACCTCAGACCGCACGATTATGGCTCTCCCATTCGCATCCCGCCAGTGTTTCCGCGCATGATTGATCGCTGGAATTTCGATGATCGACCGTAAATACTTATTGCTGTTCACAAACGTGGAGCGTGGAGCGTTATTGTGGTTGCTTAAATCGAGCATTATAGTAACGCGAGAGATCATATGTGAATATTGTTATTACACTATTTGAAAGAAAGTTTGTATCGTCCTGTCATCTTGGATGAAAGGAACATAATTACTAAATAGTATCTAGTAGAATATAAACATGACGTTTGATAAAGGAAATTTATTTTCTTACGTCGAAGAAAAGTCGTTGTAGATTACATCATATAGATTGTCTGGTCTTAGATAACTATTGGCACCAGTGTAATTGTAAATTGAAAATTTAAGCTCTGTGTTGCTATGTCTATACGAAATAAAACATCTTGAAACCTGCATGTTTGAGTATTAACCCTTTAATCGGAATAAAAATCCCATGCGGTCGCATGTGCCCGGCAAATCCCGAGCAGTCGTATGCGACCACACCCATCCACAGCACTTAAAACCAATAAAACTTATATTTAGAGACTACTTTTCTATAGCCATTCACAGGCAATAGAACTCGAAATTCCATCTACGTCAACTCGATATCTGGCAGCCTACTACCGTGCGTTTTAGAGGGAAGTATTTGCCACACACGACAACGTTGTGGAATCAACTATTATCATCGGTTTATCCGACTTGATACGAATTATTAGACCTTCAAGAAAAGAGTTTACTTATTTTTAAATTACCGGCAACGTATCTGTTATACCTCTGATATTGCAAATGTTCATGGAGTGGCAGCATCATTCACCATCAGGTGAGCCACATATTCGTTTGCCTCGTGTTCTGTAGTGAAAATACGATATTTCATATCATTTTTGATAATGCAAATACGACACATGATGCTTAAAAGGATACTTTGTACTAAGTACATAAAGTGTACTTGTTGTTTTACGTTATTTATACATATAAATAAACTTGAAGACTTCTATGATGCTAAGAGGATATTATCACGCAAATAAGATATAAACAAACATTTTTAAATTGTTTGTTTGTCTGTTTGTTTCCGGGCTAATCTTCGGAATGGCTGAACCAATCGTGATGGAACTTTACGAACAGATGGAGAGCAAGGCCAGGAGCGATCCAGGCTGTATTTCATTTTTTTTAAATCGTAAAATTGATAAAATAAATGATTTTTGATAATCTTAAATCTAAACAACGCAACATTAATATTATCCAATCAAAGCCGGGGCGGGTCGCTAGTATTTGATTAAGTAATATTTTGAACATAATTTATAAATATTAGCTTAGAAAAGAAGCTAAAGCCTAGATATAGTTTGAGGCTATCGTAACAGCGTGGGTGGGCGGAGACGCAGGTGCTATGACTTCCAAGGAGCTTTTAATACATCACATTTTTTATAGTATAAAGCTGGCGAACGAGCACACAGTCCACCTGATGTTAAGTGGTTACTGTGACCCATAGATATCTACATCTCATCTACACCTCGATCAAGAATCGAAATGCAGATGCGTTTTCACCCATGAGGACTAAGATGGAATGCCTCGTTTCCAGTAAAAAAGGTCTCCGGTTCTCTACACTCACCAAACGAAACACAGCAGCTTTAAGCTGCTATTTGACGATGGTACTATGTGAGAGCATGGTCCATCCTCGGTTGAGTCGACCCATTTGTGCTACAACTATACCAGTTATGTAGCTACAGCATGGCTCTATCACGTAAAACATATTTTATACGTGGTAGAGCCATGCTCTAGCTATTTTGTTGTTGAAGACAGGAAGCGTTGGTCCGCTTGACTGGGGAAGGACTACACGTTTACAGAACAACAACATAAAAAGCAGGTTAATGCTACTGTGTTTCGTATGGTGATTGTAGAGAACCGAAGAACCTTTCTGCTGGAAACGAGGCATTTCATTTTAGTCCTAAGGGGTGACAACAAATCTTCGTTTTGTTTATTTACCGAGGATAAATGTAATTGCCTGTGAGCCACAGTATTGGGTGGACTATCTACTAGTTTGTCACCCTTAATCTACGAAAAAATGATCTCCATTTTTGAGAAAACATTATACCTTGTATCCGAAATACCTACTGAAGATATTTTATTATATACGAAAAATTTATAAAATAAATGGTCTTTGATAATCTTAAATCTAAACAACACCACATTATTAGAATCTATCCAGTCGAAGCCGGGGTATTACCAGTATTACGTGAACCCGCAGCGGTAGCGTAAGTACACGGGGACGCAGCTGGTCCGGATTGCAAGGAGTTTTTAATACTCCCTCGTTGTAAACGTGCCCACAACTTGCAAACTATGCGATTGAAATGTTTCCGCAACTACCCTTACCCTCGTCTTGCAAGATGAAAACTTTTCCAGCACAGTTATTGAAGTTTAAGCCTTCGAGTTGAAAACAAAATGATGTTCCCTTTGTAGGCAGCGGGTTGTTATAGGTAGTTTGTTGCTTCTTATTGTAGTTTTCATTTTCTGAGGTATGAAAGTACAGAAATAGATGTAAGATTATTTTTAGCCGTTTTAAAAAAGAAGGAGATTTTCAATTCGTGTGTGGTAGAAATTAGTCTGGATTTTTTAAAATAAAATTAATATTTCTCAATATTGACTCTAACGTTATAAAATCATATCATAGAAAAGTAAGGTAGATACAAACTATCTCCAAATAATACATATACAGCCGACTCTCGTTAATTCAAAACGCGAGGGACTCTTAAAATATTACGAATTATCGAGTGTTCGAAATATCGAATGGTTCGAAATTTTTGAGAGAAAATAAATAAAACTTCGAATTATTAAGTGTTGATCGATTGTTATTTATTAACTGCTATTTTTTAATAATGAAAAGAGTTTAGGGGTACATTCGTGTACATATTCATAATGTGAATAGGCAGTGAACCTTTCGGAAGCACTCTGCTGCACCGGTTCGCTTCAAAGCACATTGCTGTTGCTCTGACTGCTCAATAACTTTTTTAAGAGAAAAAGTGCCTGCAATGCTTTTCCATCACTTTCGTTTTGTAGACAGAAGCTTTGTAAAGTGTCGAATGATTAACCGACACCACTGCCAAAGGCTCTGATGTATCGTCCTTATCTTCATCGTTGCTTTTTTCATTCGTATTTGTCGCAGATAAAATTTCGCCATCGGTTAGTGAACCTGAGACTGCAACGCCTTCATCCACTTAAACAAAGTCAGAAAAACTCACACCGCTGATGTCAACTAGTTTTTTGAATCAGTTGAGAATCGTTAGGGGAATTTTACAGCTCTCCATGCTTTGTCAATCAGTAAAGTAGCTGTCAGAATCGTCGTAATATTCGCAGTTAGCTAAAACAAGCTTAACGGTTTCGAAATAACGTGTTGTTTTGTTACGTAGCAATGATTTCTCGTTCGAATTATTTAGTTCAAAATATAAAGAGATTTTGTACGGAACTCGTGATAATTTTCAATTATAGAAAGGTTCGAATTATCGCAGGTTTGAATTAACGAAAGTCGACTGTCTCACACTATTGATCCGCCCCGGCTTCGCACGGGTGATTTCCGGATCTCGATAACAGCGTCACCTACCGGGTCTAATGTGAATCTAAACGTTCTTGAATCAACTTTACACACATACACACACACACACACACACACACACACACACACACACACACACACACAAACACACACACACACACACA
>DWHP01008899.1:0-10398 GCA_018247895.1 Parnassius honrathi | reverse complement strand
CCTTGCCCTAAAATCCTCTCAGAAATGAGGGGAGGCCTGTGCTCAGCAGTGGGACGTATATAGGCTGTAACTTTACTACTTTTATTATTTACTTCGTCATAGTTTAGTTGTTGCAGTTTTAGTGTGTTGAAGTGTTGAAGAAGTACCATGGGCAAGTAATACTTAAACATGATTACTATAATTATATCATGGACGGCGGTTCCCACGTTTTTAAATGGAATAAGGGTGACAAACGAGCACGTAGTCTACCTGATGGTAAGTGGATGCTGTGGCTTAAAGATATCAACATATAGGTTTATTATTATCCTCAATTAGGAATTAAAATGCAGATGCGTTGTCACCCCCTAAGGATTAATATGGAAGCTTCGTTTCCAGTAAAAAGGGTTTCCGATTCTCTATACTCACCATACGAAACACAACAGCACTAAGTTGCTATTTTTCGCTACTATTCTCTGAGAGCGTGGTTCCTCCCCGGTCGAGCTGACACTGAGCGTGACTCTGCCACTTACAAACCATCTGGTGTAATGTGATTTCGTTTGTAACTTCGTTTTTATAAAACAAAGTCTGCCAACTGCAAGGTATAAAAATTTTTCGAAGACATGATGTGAAGTCCGCCGGGTACTGCTGCAACGCCGTGTCTTAGTTACTCCGTAATCTTCTTGGATGTTGCACATGTGCTAAATATTAGGACGTATATAAGCTGTAACTTTATATACTTCATGTTTTACATCTGTTTAATTTTTTTTAAAACAAGCTATTAAAGAAAATTTTGGCTATATTTTTATGTTGGTATGTAGTAGCGACATTAGAATAAACACTACCCCATTACATGCCCAACGTGTCTTAAGAGGTGATACAGAGAAACTGAAACAGGATGCAGATAGAAGCAGCTTCCTGGTAACAAATTACAATAATATAACACTGTGATCCAGTCTGCCAAGCGTAGCAACTGTGGCAAAATCCCCTTTGTGTAAGAGATCTACCTTCACCAGTGGATGTTTGATAGTTTGAAGTGAATGAAGGAATAAATAAATAGTCATATTACGCAGTTAAGTACATAGACATAACTATGATAAATACATTTACTAATACTTAAGTCTTGAATAAAACCAAACCGAATTGAATAAAACCTTATATTTAACGAATTTCATTGCGGTACATTTTTACTCATTTTTAATTGTTTCAAGTGATAAATGAGCACACAGCACACTACATTTATCCTCGATTAAGAATTAAAATGCAGATGAGTTGTAACCCCTGAGTACTAAGATGGAATGCCTCGTTTTCAGTTTCAGTACAAAACAGCAGCTTAAAGCTGCTATTTTACTTTGGTATTAAAATTAATTGATTTCAAACCTTTTGAATTTAAAGTATCACGCATGTAATTCCCCAGGGGGTAAGCAGCTCACTACTTGTACATATATATATGTATATATATATATATATGTCGGAGAAGTACGAATGCTGACTTGACAACGAGGCGGAAGTGTTGGAACCCAACCCTTCGACGGAGTCTAGCCGGGAGGATCGCGCGGGCCGGCATGGCATTTCGGTGCTAGCGGTCGAGTGGACCACAGCCTGCTAGGAACCGTCACACGACTCGTTGTGTTTTGTACCAATTAAGTTAGTTCGTGATCTAGATTACTTTGTTTGGCTCGTAACCCTACTGCGCCCACACATTATGTTGTGTTATGCGTTGTCTGAGGAAGACTCCCATGCTGATCAACCCATCAGTCAACCCATATATATATATATAATTTTCGTAGCCTCATTAGAATACGTTTAAATGCTATTACTACATCGTTGAAATTCATGGATACGTACCAAATTAAAAATTATTCAGAACACGTCCTCGCTCTTGCCATTATAGCGATGAGTTATGCGACCAATTTTTGCCATAATTACTATGAAAGAAAACACTAAGTATATTAAGAGCACAAATAGATAACAAGGACCACCGCCCAGTGAAATTAACCATTTATAAGCGGAACCATTTATAATAGTCAATGAAACACTTTACGATAGCAATAAAATTCGTTTTGTTGCTAAACTGTTTCTACAATAACCAGTTTTTTATACAATGACCAGTTTTTTATTTTGTAAATTTGTACTGTTTCTACTTAGCGGCAGCATCTTTTAAAATCATATATTCATGGTTTTATTTATTCATTGTTTTTATGGTGACGTACCTAGATGCAGCTTTTATACGTACGTCCCACAGTTGTACACAAGACTAGTCTCATTTCTGAGAGAGTTTTTAATTTTAGGGCAAGAAAATTTTCCCTATACGTGAGTTTTCACGGCTAAGTTTTATGTATTTATGTAATAGTTTAAATATAAATGACTTACATTTTGATTTGTTGCCATAACATGATTAACAATGAACTATATAATATAAGGAGTAGTTATAGTACTTACAAAAATACTAAAAATATGTTAAGCTGAGTGAGGTCGGCACTAAAACCAGTCTTAAAGGGTTACAGTTAATACATTTAACTGTAACATAAATTAAAAATTACATTAATTTCTAACATATTTACTGAAAAAATGGGCCTCAGCTACCTAATTTAAATACACGTTCGTAAAAGATGCCAGTATATTGCTAGTAAGCACTACAACTTATTCACAGGCCATTAATAATTCTTCTTTTTCATAATAATTTACAGTTGTAGCACGAATGCGGCGGTTCAATTGGGGAAGGACCACGCTCTCACAGAATACCGGCTTGAAATAGCAGCTCAATGCTGCTGCATTTCGTATGATGGTGTAGAGATGAACCACAGACCCTTTTTACCGGAAAAGAATCATTCAATCTTAGGGATGACAACGTATCTGCATTTAGGTTCTTAATCGAAGATAGGTGTAGATATCTATAGGCCACAGCATATATTTACCATCAGGCGGACTGTGTGCTCGTTTGCCTCCCATATTATTTTGTTGCGCGTCATAATTAATGCCCGGTACATGGCACAAGCACCATCTAGTATCGAGTAGCAGAACTAATATTTCTAGAAAATTCGATACTAAAACTCTACACAAAGTCGGTCGATATGTCCTCGAACATTTTAGATGTTTCAATGGAAGAGGCCCCATATAAGGCCATTCAGGACCGCGATCGGGACATTATTGAATTGGCGATACAAGCGAATACTTCTAAGCGATACAACTACGAACTAAAGTGATCAGTAGTGTAATTGTTTTATTATTAGTGTGTTTTAAGTTGAAATTAGTGTCCGGTAATTAAAGTGTCAATTTCGGTAATTCAATTGGCAGTTTTTTTTGTCACGAACCCCAAGCTCGTAACAATATTTAAAAAATCGTCAACCCGTAAGTCAACTGCCGGACGGTTGTAAGGCAATTTAGTGCACATGTTTCGCAGCTTTGACATTGCTCCCCATCGCATGTCTATAAATTTTAAAACTGGCGTAAGCAAGGTGGATGTACCATCAATCATCTATAATACACTAATAAATAAAATTCAAGTGTCTGTTTGCAATATCAAAATAACAGCTTTTTACTAAATGCATATGAATTCATAAACAACAACTTTTTAAATATATGTCTATCTGTCTGTTTGTTCGCGCTAGTCTCCAAAATTGCTACACAGATTTTGACGGGACTTTCACTGGCAGATAGCTGATATTATAAGGAGTGACTTAGGCTACTTTTATTTAAGAAAAATAATTAGGGTTCCGCGCAAAAAAAATATTTGTCGTAATAAATTCTACGCGGACTATGATACACGCGGAATATGATTCCTGGGGAACAGCTAGTAGGTAACCATAAGTTTTGTGGCATTGCATGCAATCACATCTAACGATACATGCGAGTCGAAGTAAAGTGATTGATTTTCTGGTGTTGCTTAGATTATTATCGATCTTTTTGCGTCACAAATTTTCGTACTTTGACGGTTCCGTGATGCAGTGGTTTTAAGGCCGGCCACATACATATGGAATTCCTTTTCGGGATTCCGTTTCGGAATTCCAAAACTCGTCCTCCTCGTTAATTCTTTCTACAGGACCAAGCCACCAAAGTATTCTTTTCTTAATCCTGGTCACAACATCATCTTACAAACCACACTTTTCTATTATCACACATTTTCTCGACCTATCGTTCAGATCCAGCCGCGCATAGCATACTCCTTAATGACCGCATTTCTACAGTATTTATTTCACTCTCGTGCTTCTTCTGCTGCACCTAACTTTCACTACCATACATTAAAGTAGGAACTAATACAACATTATGAATTGAGATACGTGCATTTTCTGACACATTCTGATGTTTCATAATAAAGCGTAGAGTACAGCCCCATTCATTCCATTTCATGCGTTCACTCGTCGTGCTGAATACACATCCCAAATTCACGAACTCATCCACATTTATAGCGTTGGGTGACAAACGAGCACACGGTCCACCTGATGGTAAGTGGATGCTGTAGCCCATAGACATCCTCAATTAAAAATTAAAATGCAAATGCGTTGTCACCCCTGAGTACTAAGATGGAATGCCTCGATTCCAGTAAAACGGGTCTCCGGTTCTCTACGCCCACCATAAGAAACACAGCAGCATTACGCTGCTATTTGACGCTGGTACTCTGTGCGAGCGTGGCTCTGCCCCGGTCGAACCGACCCATATATGCAACAACTTTATTATAGTTGCAGCTTGGCTCTGCCACGTAAAAAATGTTGCTTAATCGACACTCCCCTTTTATTCTTATTTCAGAGAGCGTTTCTTTCAAAAACCATCACTTTCGTCTTCTAGCGTTCACTTTCATTCCCCTCTCATTAAAACAATAATGACCAATTAATTAATGTAATCACCATTATCAACACGGCTGCCGACGACGCAAAAATGACTTGATCATCGGTGTACAAAAGGCATTTGACGGTTAAGTCAGCGTCACTCATTCTTAATTCACTTTCTTCACCTTTCAAAGTTTCTAAACAATTGTCCATAAATAGGTTTAACAGCCACGGAGAAGCTTTGGACGCCAAACCAGTCCGAGTAGACCCCGTTGATTCTGACACAAGTAGTAGTCCCTAGATATGAATAAAATTTCACGAAAAATAAAAAATAAGCGTGTTGAAGTGAAACTGCTATAATGCGTAGTGCAGAAATTTAGTACGGTAACAAAAATAAAAACGTTATGTTTTCTTGTAACGTTTTTTTAGCGTTTTTAACGCCGGGGTTGCATATATACTTTTATTTAACCTGCTTATCGAAAATACAAAACAAAAGAAGTTTGATAGGTCTTAAAGAAGTTTCACTTCGTACGTGTACACAATTACTCGCACATTTTGTTTTTATTACATATAAAATACACAGACTGGCAATGGGTAAGTAATTCGAATTGTACCTGCTATAAAATTTTAGGCAAACTTATTCCTTTTCATAGCGCTTTTTTCTTTAAATAATTATTAAAAATTACCTACAAATGCTACCGTACATGTCATTGACTGAATCTATATAGAGTGTTTGTGTGAAATGTGAAATATAAATTAAAATACACAATGTGGTGAATTATATCGCGCCATCTATTAAAAACACATGAAACTACTACGAAAATAGCAACTGTAAAATTTTAGATAAGTATTTTAACAGCGAATGCAGTGCCATCTATTGAGTAGTTTGCTGCAATATAAAATAATACAGGTTACTTCTAATAAAATAAAAAATGAATGCGAATACAACATATATTATACAGACTCATTCATTATCTTGTTTCTTTTTTAACTATTTTAACAATTTCATAACTATTGGCAATCAGAACATAATATCACAGAGTAGATACATTAATAGTACCTGTTTACAATGATTATTTACTCTTTGTCCGCAGTGTTTGTTATCGAATTCTGTGTAATTATTCTTCTGTACTCTATGGCAGGTTCGTATTGGGTTCGTTGTTCGTTCACTTCAAAATTTCTGTCAGTGTCAGTTTGTGCGAGTGTAGGTAAACGATTGTCGATGTTGCGGCGTTTTGTATTCAAAATCCGATTGTTTATTATCGCGATAGTATAAAATAACGCCGCTTGATAATTGTGTACGGTTATGACGAAGAATACTTAGATTATAGCTTGAAATATTTAAAACCTCCTTACTATAAAATATTGTGTTTTCTGTTTCTTTAATTGTGTTACAATACGCAGTGAAAGATGTACGGAAATCTTGGTCATTAAAAAAGCCTTTCGGTGCGTATCTAAAAGAAATTGTGTTCAAAGTTGTCAAATATTGAAGATACAATCAATCACTGTAAGTATTCCCGGGTATGAAACAATTATTCGGAATAATTTCAAAAATATAAATTGACTGGCGGTTCGTATTGTTATTATAAATACGCTACATTTTACGTTCCTATGTTTATCATCCCACGTCGAATAAAAATAATCGCGTTATCATATATTTATATTTTTACGATCAAATACTTAAGATATGTCGAAACATCTTTTTTATCATTGCGGCATTAGCTCACCTTTAGGCTTAGACAAAAGTACTTTGAATAGGGTTTTAAGTAGTAGATGAATATCTATGTAAAATCAGTGATAGAAGGAACAATATATAAGCGAAGTGTGGGGTGGCCTCTCACTCAATGGAGTGACGACCTGGTAATACATGCTTATGCTAAAAATTCTTGGGGGAGGCCTATGCTCAGCAGTGGACTAATATTATGATGATGATGATTATGATGATCGTCTTAATCGTCTATATAATAGAACTTATTTCCTTACATAATGCAAAACAGCTGGCTGAGTCTAAAACTTGGACATACATTTCCGTGCAACTTAACAATTTTTATTTTTTATTTGTCATTACATTTTCTTCAAGTCCTTAACAGTAGGGATGCATCTGATACCGAAACCGATATATCGGCCATACTCGAAGTTTGCCAATATATCAGCATGGGCGATATTTTTACGGCCGATTCAACAATACTTTTAAAATTTCATGCTTTAAAATCTATTCCCTCGCGAACGAGGCACAAACTAACTATGCTGTACTGTGTCTTGTTTCCCCTGTCTACTCTGAGCTGTAATTGTCTCAAAGAAGAAGGTAACTCTCTACCTTAGGTCTCCTTATCGAGAGGTGCAGATCACGCAAATTCGCCACAATTGTTTAGGACGAGTTGGTTAACATACACATGGACAGAAGAATTTTATTTGTAATTATTAAAGGAATATTTGAGCAAAATCTTAATAAGTCATATAAGTATCACGACATAAACAGTACACATGTACATTGTACATTTCAAGTTTGTAGTTGTATGTCGAATTTTTATAAAAAATTATTTATGTCAAATGATACTACCCAAGTCCTTTTCTCTGTCTGTGTATATAATATAAGAAAATCTATTTTGTTTTAGGAATGCAAATGCAGACATGGCTGGAGATGAGTCCAGTGTGCGAGTTGCAGTCAGGTTAGTTTTTAAAAATGAATACATACAAACAATTTCATTAACATTAATTGTATTTCAGTTAAACAACATATTTATATGTTTATGTTAGAAGTATATTTTAAAAATAAATTAAAGTATATTTATTAAAAATAAATAAATAAATATCATTTAAATCCTATTAATATCCTCACACATGGAACATTAAAGGTGACAAATAGTTTACTTGTTTTAACTTCATTGAACTTCACATCCATATAAAAGTCAGGATCAAAAGGCAAAATATAAAATATACATGTATAATAAAAACTGTTGTACATTATCCACACTGTACAATTATTTGTCACCTTTAATGTACCACATATACCACTATATTACACCACAAGCACTAAGTTTGATTTCTGTAACTGCCTATAACATAAACCTTTCGGCATTTAATACCCATAAACCATTATGCTTGTGTTTAAATGAAACATCATTATTTTATTAAGTACTATAAAACTGAAGAGACATGAACTCACAGTCCACATGATGCTAAATGACTATTGCAATCCTTGGACACCTCCTCTACCCTTCAGTGTTTGTTTCCAAACTGCATTCGACGTCATTTTTTAATTTAAGAGCTGATTAGTTTTTGAAATCGAAGCGAGTGGTGCAGCCATTTAAAAGTTATTCCAAAAAACAGTTTTTCGAAATTTTTATTTTTGAGATTTCGCAAAATCTACTCGTCCGAATCAGTTAATATTATCACCAAATCTATTCCACATTGAGATCTTTAGAACACCGCAAACCGCATTTCAATCGTTTAAAACGTTCAAAAGTTACGCGTGCGCGCACGCACACATGCACACACGCACACATGCACACTTGCACACACGCACACATGCACACACGAACACGCACACGAACACGCACACACGCACACGAACACGCACACACGCACACGAACACGCACACGCGCGCGCACACGCACACGCACACGAACACGCACACGCGCGCACACACGAACACGCACACGAACACGCACACGCGCGCACACACGAACACGCACACGCGCGCACACACGCAAACACGCACACACACGCGCGCACGCACACACACGCGCGCACGCGCGCACACACACACACACACACACACACACACACACACACACACACATACGTGCATCCGTACGGACGTCCACGTGAAATTAGTAAGAATAGTCTCCTGGGATCTCAAAACGTCGAGATCTGATGAAAACTCGATTTTCAAATATCCGGGTGAAACCAGCAACTTCCCTATTTTTGAAAATTTTCAATTTTCTTAGCGGGAATATCCGGGTGAAACCAGCAACTTCCCTATTTTTGAAAATTTTCAAATTTCCTACACTTAAAGATTATTAATTAATTGTTTCTTAATTATTGTGACATAAACAATTTTTAATTGCTAGGCTATGTTATTTATGTAAATTAAATCTTAAAGAGCATTCAAGAAATAATTGTAAGTTTGTAAATGGAAATCTTTAATTAAAATCTTAAATTAATTAC
Source organism: Parnassius honrathi (assembly GCA_018247895.1). Classification (NCBI taxonomy): domain Eukaryota; kingdom Metazoa; phylum Arthropoda; class Insecta; order Lepidoptera; family Papilionidae; genus Parnassius; species Parnassius honrathi. The sequence goes on along the minus strand of DWHP01008899.1, from coordinate 1,485 downwards.
TAGCAAACACGTTTCGGCTTTGCAAGATGCAATGTAAGTACTAATATAGTGTCAGTGTGGAGTGATTAATATATTATTATTATGATTAGAGTATGCATGTACATATGTATAATTGTAAATGTTTAAAAGATCTAAGCCTACAGACGGTGGGAAGCCACTTTGCTTTATACTATCCTTTAAAAAATATCTTCAGCGTAAAAAGGGTAGGTAGATGATTTACAAGAATTTTTTAAAGATTTTTGAGGGCCGATTCGAAATTAATTGAAAAGATTAATGTGATTTTAGATGCTGCTTTTTTCTATTGGCAAATATAAATTACATCATTTAAAATCATATACCTAAATTGCCCTAATATTATCTCTAATGATCTTTAATGTAAATATTCCGTAACTTAAACTTTTTTTTTACATGGTAAAGTAACTGTTAGTCTTTTTATATATTATTGAATAATGTTAAAAGTGTTAGTACTTTTGTTGTTTGAACCTGTTTTATCATAATGAAAATATAATGCATTTCTGGCTTGATTCCCACTAAAGGATGCCTACCAAGGTTACGGGAAGCATTGCAGAAGCACTGTAAAGGATCTCAAATGTTGGGAACATAAACAGTTAAATAAATGCAAAAAAATCCTATTGCATAAACGTTAAATCAACGTTAAGTGAATATTAAAAAGTATATATGCTGGATAAGATTAGTAATAAAGAAAAAAGTAGAACGAAGGTCACCGACGTGGCCTTCCGTCTTTGTAAACTGAATTGGAAATGGACTGATCAGATCTGTCTTACAAGTGACAACCGTTAGAGTCGACGTGTCGAAGTAAACGTATGTGGGAGTCCGCCATGGTTAGACGAAGCGGCAATCTGCGTAAAGCCGCTGGCTACATCTGGATGCGTGAAACCGAAGATCGAGGTTTATGGCACACCTGGGGAGAGACCTAGATAAAGTAGTGGACTGACGCAGGCTAATGATGACGGCGATTATTAAAGATAAATAAACTCAGTTAACAAAAGTTACAATATCAACTATTTCATAGTATAAAGGTGACAAACGAGCACACAGTACACCTGATGGTAAGTGGATGCTGTGGCCCATAGACATCTGCATTTACCCTCGATTAAGAATCAAAATGCAGATGTGTTGTCAATCCTGTGGATTGAGATGGAATGCCTCGTTTCCAGTAAAAAGGGTCTCCGGTTCACTACACTCGCCATACGAAACACAGCAGCGTAAAGCTGCTATTTAACCCTGGTAGTCTGTAAGAGCGTAGTTCTACCTCGGTCGAGCCGTGCTTTCATTTATGCTAAAACCGTAATATAGTTGCAGCGTGGCTCTACTACGTAAAAAACTTTGGTAAAAGACCGGTAGGACATGTAAAGACTCATAGCCTCCTAAGGTAGACCGTATATACTACTGTTGCGCGCCTAAGTCGATGCCTCTAGCGCCATCTAGTATCGAACAGAAGAGTTAAGCTTTCTAGAAGCCCCA
>DWHP01008898.1:0-10398 GCA_018247895.1 Parnassius honrathi | reverse complement strand
TTTTTTTTATTATTTTAAGCCAGTAATTGACTACTATAACACCTGGCGGTAAGTGGTGACGCTGCCGCAGATGGTGAAGCGCACTGACTTAACAGAAGCCTGTTCACTCATGCCCTGAAGACACCTACATCGTAATCGGATGGAAGACAGCTGCTGGCAAATTATTGCACTCCTTTGCTGTACGCATGGCGAGCGATAAAGCAAATAATTTTATTAAATTACCAGTAAATCAACGACGTAAGTTTACATTTATTATTTTATATTTACATAACCGTTGGTGCGTCCGTGAGAGATTTTTTTTATAAAATAGGGGTGAAAAACGAGCACACAGTCCACCTGATGATAAGTTGATGCTGTGGCCCATATACATCCACATTAATCCTCTATTAAGAATCAAAACGCCGATGCATTGTTACCCCTGAGAACTAATATGGAATACCTCGTTTCCTATATTTAAGGACCGCAATGGCTCATGTTCACAATATATATTGTTATCTCAGTGCCACAAAATAAAATTAAAAATCTGGACTCGATAAGTAACGCTGTGGTGAAGTTATGAATAAATTTTACTTTTCGAACTGTATAAAGTCCAAAGTAAATTCGGAATGAATCTCACCATGCCACCTATTGCAAAGTGCAGGACAACCTAGGCTGGTGAAGTTAGTATGTAATGTTTTGATGGGATTTTTTATACTATCAGAATAAATGGGGCAAGTAATCATAGAATTTAAATTGTTAATCTTATCCTGCTATACATCGTTGAACATTCGCCAAATTTCGTGAACACACTACGCGGCAAACGTCCAGATACCATCCACACCCTCTGGATGCTTGGTGGTCCACCACTGTACGTTTCACAGGGAGTTTTCTTCCGCGTACGACCTCTCTGTGGTATAGTTTACCACCGGTGATTTTTCCGGACCGGTACGACTTAGGGACCTTCAAGAAAAGAGCTTACTCCTTTCTAAAGGGCCGGCATCGCACCTGCAATACTCCTGGTGTTACGGTTGATCATGGGCGGTGGTAGTCACTTAACATCAGGTGGACCGCATGATCGTTTGCCACCTCTTCTATAAGAAAAACACGTGGGTTTGAATCCAATCCTCCTCAACATTTAAAAAATTAAATTTAGGAAAATATGTTTATCTAAAAAACCTTTAAGTACTGTGCACTGAAACGTCGTTTTCAAATAAACATAACAAAAGTCTCCGAGACCCGATTTGTTAGCAACAAGTGTTAGAGCCCACTGACTTATACTTATTCATAGTAGTATTTATAGTCCCTAAAAAGTACTCTGAGACTCCGACTATACGCCCGGCACTGCCGCAAATAGTTTTGTTCGCGTTATCTGTTTGTTCTATTACCTAGTACACATAAGTTCAATGCTCTAAAGTGGAAGCTCAGCTGCACTTTACTTGGTAGAGCCAAACTGCAGCTACAATAGTTGTGGCAGTTATAGTGTAATAGTTTTGCTGGTTCGACTGAGGTAAAACCACGCCCTCACAGAATATCAGCGTAAAATAGCAACTTAAGGCGTCGCATGGTGAGTACAGAGAATCAGTGACCCTTTTTACTGGAAAAGAGGCATACTATCCTTGCCCTTAGGAGTGACAACGCATCTGCATTTTGATTCTCAGCAGAGGATAAATATAGATATCTATACGCCAAAGCATCCATTTACCATCAGGTGGACTGTGTGCTCGCTTCGTACCCCTAATCTATAAAATAAAAAAACAAAGTGCCGAATATATGTATAGACTAATTCTTTACTATAGTATCTCCACGACTCGTATTCTACATACGACGACTCATATTCTACATACATACGTACATAGCGATACGCCTGTTACGGTGATTACAGACCTATTACTACAAGTGTGGCAAAGTCCAAAGAACCACATTTAGCTAAAAACTTTGATTATAAACGGAATATTATGAGAGAAGTGAGAGTTGGCTAGCCCATTGCTCATACGTTTACAAATATCCATTAATAACCATAAATTTATTGTATAAAATAAAATTAAATATTTTGTTATTATACATTATTATTATATTCCACATGTAGCACAACTATTTTTAGAAGTCCTACATGCATAAGGGACTTTTAAGTCCTAGAGCAACTGGTGACTCCTGTTTGTACACCATTTCATTTATATTAATGCAAGATTTTAATGTATAAACAAGCACCAAACGAGCTCACAGACCGCCTGAGGGTGACTACTGCAACCTTACACCAGCAACAAACTTTAAATAAAGAAGGTTTCAGATGTTTTGTCACCTATGACAACTAGATGAAGTAGCTCACTGCATGCCACACACTTTTTAAACTCTTCGTACCCTATAGACCATGAAACTCATAGAGCAGTGAAACTCGAAATAATATGTAAGAGGAGGTACCCAGGCAGACTCACCAAACACCTAGTTAATACTACGTAAAAATAAAAAATTGCAATATCAAATGTTCGCAATCAACAATTTTTAACGGAATGTTTTTCCGCGATTAATCAGGCCTTTCTCTTAGTGCTTTAATGACATTGTTCGTGTCATTATACACGAAATTATACTCGTATTCTGCAAACGTGCAGAAATAGTGTTCGCCGTAACCTAAATTTTATTGTTTATTATGCAAAATCTTTTTTCAGTGTTTTAGATCTTTGTAAGTTCAATTCAATGTAAAGTGTAACATCATCATCATCAACATTATAGCCCTTCACATGTCCACAGCTGAACATAGACGTGCCAAAGGTCGCGATCCTGAGCTCTCCATATATCCATACACTCGATCCACCAACTTCTTACATGCCTTACCAGGTCGTGACTTGAATTTGACGAAAAAAATAAATTGTGTTCCTGACTTTTAAACTATATTATTCAAGTAATTTAAATTTAGCCTCTACTATTTTAACCGGTAGTGTCACCTACAGGGAAAAAATTAATAATGTTTACCACAATACATCGATTAAACAAGGTGTAAAATCAATGTGGGCCGTATGGTACATTTGACCTTTGTCTATCAACATCTAAAAAAATGAAAACGACTTTAAAGGGGAATGGCAGGCTTGTTTAGGAGTTTCGTGCCGCTAATGAAATTTCGTGTTTTGGGATATATTTTAATTGGTAGTTAATAGGATAGAAAAACCCGTTTTAAATTCTTAGATTTTTAGAACTTAGGACATAAAAGTTATAACCAGTTTTAATTTTTACGATTATCTACACAGACCATAGACTAATACATAAAATCACGTACTAGTTTTCCATTTTTTTATTTAACTGGGTTTACGGCTTTGAGTTCTAGCCCTTTTGAGCCTATCATTTCTTTCGTAATCTTCGTTTTTATATATTTTTTTCATCACAATATGCTGATGCGTCACTTTCTGCGTAACAGTTTTTGGGAGATTATATCAACATCAAACCACTTGTTTCGTCGTTTTCTCAAATAGTTCACACGTGCAGACAACTCACAAAATCGCATAACTTTTACGAATCAAAATCTACTTCAAACCATTACTCAAGCAACACAACAGGAGCGACAATCCGTCGACTGCCAAAACCTCTCCTAGTGTACCTATGTAGATCGTTACACATAGGTAAATAAACATTGTTTTTGTGATTAAGTAAATATTCTATATCGCTTTTCGCTACTCTGTAGTGCTTTACTAACCATTTTTATAGGATAAGGGTGGCAAACGAACAGACAGACCACCTGACGGTTAGTGGATGCTGTGGCCCGTAGACATCTACATTTATCCTCGATTTAGAATCAAAATTCAAATGCGTTGTCACCTCTGAAGACTAGGACGGAATGCCTCGTTTTCAGTAAAAAAGGATCTCCGGATTTCTACACACATCATACGAAACACTGCAGTATTAAGCTGCTATTTTACACTGTTATTCTGTGAGAGCGTGGTTCTTCCCCGGTCGAGTAGACTAATTCGTCCTACAACTATATTATAGCTACAGCGTGGTTCTACCTTTAAGTAGGTAGATTGAGATGAGGATCGGCTTCTACTCAGCGTTGTGTATTAGGAGATACCTATATACAGCAGTGGATTGCAACAATTTGATAATGATGAAGTTCTGATGGGGGTTTGAGTGTAGGTAAATAAAAAATGTTTCGTTTTTTAAGTTTATTTATTTTATTGTACATATAATTAATGAAATCTTTGTAAAACTTCATCTAAGAAGAGGGCAGGTCGGGTAATACCCTCACGGCGAGCATGGCGTAGGTACCAAATAATACTAATAACATGTGAGTAGCATCCCACTGTTCGTAAACCTACAATGCAGTTACAGCGACAACTTCTGATTGCATCCCCCCTAATCATGTATGTTTTCGTTTTAAGTCTTCTTTTCGCTCTCGGGTTACCTCTAGTGTACACATTGCATGAAAGCGGGAATTCTTATATTGGACAACACGATATGCTGGGGTCCTTCTTGTGGTCCTTCTTGAATATAATAAGCACAAATCTCGAGCACTGTCCCAGCAAACTCCAAAAAATTCATTCATGAATGACATCTGTAAATAATTTACATTATGAGATGGCCATAGATATAAAAATAGCATTGATGAAATACAAATTAAACACTAAGTTCGATAGATATAAGTTGAGGGGGAAATAACCGTAACAAAAGTAAGAAGCGACTGGGTTGGCGTTAAGAAACGGGCATAAATATGATAAACCTAATGAAATAAGTATCTAACAACCTATCTACTTACAGTATTAGTGATTACAAACATGTCCGTACACACAGCATACGACGCGCGGGGAAGTGGGGGCGAAATTAGAATTTGAGATGAGTTACTATAGCTCCTTAATAGTAAAAAATTCCTTTGTTCAAAATAAAACTTCATTAATTTGGTGCTAATGATGATAGTGATGTGTATTTAATAAATTAAATGTCTTCAAATTCTAATTATTATAAAATCATTTATATATGAAACAACAAAAAAACCACCTTGTCTTCTGAGCTTCATACAAATAATCTTTAGAGAAATAATTCAAAGAATTAAAGAACGAAATAAAATCAAAGAAACAAAATCAACGAGATTTATTTTCTCATAGTCTCGGGATTCTCTGGTCAACACATCCTAGCTGTCTCTATTTCTCATAAAATCAAACAAACAAAAATAATTAGATTTAGTCACAATCAACACTTCCTGTCTTTCTTATTATCGTAATAAGAGCGTCAAAAATGAGAGAAAGTTTAAGCTTTTATCGTTTAATGAGGACCGAAGACGATTGCAGATAAATCCTAACGAAGCAAATATGCGTTCCGGCTCGACGCTTGTGGGTGGAATCGTCTTTAAATTATCAAAAGCTGCTGTGAGATAGTGACCTCTTGATCCCTAATTTTCAAAAAGAGTCATTTCAAATTTAATAGTAACCATGAGACTTTTGTCTAAAACAGCACTATCACCATTCGTCCCTATCCTAACTTTCTCTAGGTCTCTTTTCAGTTGCTCTTCATTGATCAAATCTTGTATTTGAATATTTTGGTGATGAACCGTAACATCACAGACACAAATAAAACACAGAGTCATATAAAAAAATTGCTTAAATTTACCCCATTGAACAAGAACCGGGTATCATAATTTTGGACCCGGTTCTTTTAGCTAACAAGGAACCGGGTATACCCGGTTTTTTTGGAACCGGGTGCATGCTCTATTAGCAACCCTTTTCTTTTATGTTTTACGGGGAATTCCTTGACTGTATTGTACGTCATTTTCAGTTTTGTTTTCCCATGTTAGCAACCTTTTTCGTTTATGTTTTATGGGGAATTCCTTGACTGTATTATACGTCATTTTTACTTTGTTTCCGTTGTCAGTATTCGTTAGTGTTTTAATAGAAGCACATTGCAGAATATAGAAAGGCCGAAGATAACTCGCAAGATCCAGCAGAACCTGTAAATCGCAATATTTCTTGCAAGTGATTAAACGCGTGAATTACGCAGCCTACTGTTCCCGCTCGAGGAGTGCATTGAAATCTGCCTTTACAGATATTTTCCTACCGTCACCCTACCCAATTATTCACACCTCAGCAAGCTGGTAGTACTTAGTCAGCTAGACAAAGTATCATGCAAGTTTTCACCACTTCTTTTGAGATTTTCCGATGATCTGTCGCCTTTTTTAGAAGGTTTTAAGCAGATGACTTACAATTTCTTTTGCCTACTTCAAGAACTGAATATGCCCAACCTCTGGGATCTATTTGACAGCCCGCAAGAATGCACTATCGTTAAATGCATGGCAAGACTGTCCAAGAACTTCGAGAAAGTAGAGTACGACGACAGCGACTTGGTGCCAGCACTTTATTTGTTTTTTAAATACGATATGAATAAATAAAATAAACAATTTATGTATACGCATGTATAGCGACTTAGAAATCTCTTGTTTTATTTATCATTACCGCAAACGCGATTAAAACAATAACGAACGAAGGTATTTTAGCGACTTTCCGGTACTTTGCGCAATAAAAGTAAGACTGAGGCAAAAATGGTCATTTAGGTGTAACGTTTTAGATAGGGGGACAGGGTAGGTACAAAGAAACGTTATGACGCGTTACATTGGGGGGGGGGGGTCAAGAAATCTTAAAAAATTGCGTTACGTAATACTTGAACGCCCCCTAACCCATGGACACAAAATAAAGAGGACTTTGTGTGCAATGTACTGATTTACTGATTTGCAGTTGCCAAATTCAATGTGCATGTAAAAAGAGCTCTCATGGAAAAAGAAAATAACAACTTAAATAATTATTTAAAAGATACATGGACATCATAATGAGCATTGTTTGATATTTTATTTTACTTATGTATAAATATATTTATAAATGTTTTGACCCTGTATAAATGCAGGCACTCTGTATGTACACTAAGTTGTCTATCTTTGCCTATCTTTGCCAATTTCTTAGCTCAGATGAACTCCTCCATAATCCTGTTACTTATTTCTGTCATCAAATAGCAATGCGTGCACTGATGTGTGCCAGTCTGAAGAGTGTAGAGTCAGTATAATCACAGGCTGTGGGACATTGCATCTTAGTCGTCAGAGGTGACAGCGTATTGCGTATGGGTGGAGGCAGTAGAGTCCAAGGGGGAGGCATTGACCGTTAGTTTGGACATTGCGAAGGCCTTTGATCGGATTTGGCACAAAGCGCTTCTTTCGAAGCTCCCTTCCTGTGGGCTTCCTGAGAAATTGTGCAATTGAATCACCAGCTTTCTTGCGGGTCGGAGCATCAAGGTCGTTGTAGACGGTGCATGCATGCATGATTACAGACCTATTAATGCTGGCGTTCCACAAGGCTGCGTGCTATCACCAACGCTGTTTCTTATGCATATCAATGATATGTTGCAAACCTGTAACATTCATTGATATGCGGATGACAGCACTGGTGATGCTGTGTACACCGGCCGTACCAATATTTCTCGGGAAAACATCTCCGAGTACCGAGACAAACTTGTGTCTGAAGTGTTGTTTTAAGCAAGGATTGAATTGGCCGGTGATGACCCAAAGTGTTATTAAGATGAAACAGGAAAGAGGATTCACTGATTTGTTGATAGGGCTATTAATATGTCTGAGAAAGTTGTTGTAAGTACATCTGTTACTCATCAGATTGTGGGTTAGGCAAACTCAGTTCTTGGGTTTTGCTGTCAAGAAATTCTCAGTAGCAGCCTGGATTCAACCTCGCGCCTCGGAGAGCACGTAAGGCCGTTGTTTCTACGTCTGATCTCTCTCCAGCAAATTGGCAGTGTTTCAACCCCGCGGCTTGGAGAGCACGTAAAGCCGTTGTTTCTACGTCTGATCTCTCTCCAGCAAATTGGCAGTGTTTCAACCCCGCGCCTCGGAAAGCACGTAAAGCCGTTGTTTCTACGTCTGATCTCTCTCCAGCAAGTTGGCAGTGTTTCAACCCCGCGCCTCGGAAAGCACGTAACGTCGTTGTTTCTACGTCTGATCTCTCTCCAGCAAGTTAGCAGTGTTTCAACCCCGCGCTTCGAAAAGCACGTAACGCCGTTGTTTCTACGTCTGATCTCTCTCCAGCAAGTTGGCAGTGTTTCAACCCCGCGCCTCGGAAAGCACGTAACGCCGTTGTTTCTACGTCTGATCTCTCTCCAACAAGTTGGCAGTGTTTCAACCCCGCGCCTCGGAAAGCACGTAAAGCCGTTGTTTCTACGTCTGATCACTCTCCAGCAAGTTAGCAGTGTTTCAACCCCGCACCTGGGAAAGCACGTAACGCCGTTGTTTCTACGTCTGTTCTCTTTAGATATTACGTTATGAAAGTAACTAAAATAAACTAATCTAGCGATGCGGTGGGACTTCTAATATTTCTTACAACATATGCTGCAGAACTAAGTCTGCCTACTAATTTAGATATATGGGGGCCTCATTGAAGCTTCGCATCGATAGTAATACCAAGAAAAACAGAGATATCAACAAGACTCAACTGGCATTCAATGTTTAACATTAGGTATTATAAATTTAATAGATTTTGTCTTCGTTTGGGAGCAAATTGTTAACGTTAAACCAAAGTATTAATTTCGATAGAGCATTATTTACATTGTCAAAATTTTCTAACTACCGTTTCAGTTTGAAAATTTAATAAGTATCATCAGCAAATAATGCTGTACCGTGATTGTTCCCTATAATCTAAGGTAAGTCATTATTATAGATTAAGAACAGGAATGGGCCAAGAATCGAGCCCTGAGAAACGCCCATTGATACTACCGTTCCAGAGAAACCTTTACCATTGATAAGGACTTTTTGACTTCTGTTACTTAAATATGAAATAATAAGGCTAAGTGCAATATTTTTGACACTGTAATGTTATAATTTACTGATTAATATCTCTTGATGAACACATTCAAAATCCATGATAAGATCACAAAAATACTTACGGCGTCTTGTGAATTCTCCAGGGCATTGAATATATATTTTGTATTGATCTTATATCAACACCTGCGTCAATCGCCGATCGACCTCTTTTAAAGCCACTTTGATTTTTATGGAGTACTTTTATTGAATATAAAAAACTGACAATTGATCCAGATTTTTTTTAAATTAACTAGGAGTTAGTAGTAGGTACAGAAATACTAAAATTAGCGAGGTCCAATGTACTACCCGATTTAAATAAAGGTACTATATCGTGTTTCATTAAATCAGCAAACACCAGATTCGGTACCAGTATTTAAAGTAATTGTAAGATATAGTGCAATTAAATCTATTATGGACGCAATAACTGTAATGGAAATCCCCCACAAATCTGCGATTTCCTTTCATCAAGACTTTTGAAATATTTTACAATACCTTGTGGTAATACTTTTTCAAATCTAAATTCTTTTAAACAGGTATTAACATTCTGTTATAGTAACGACTCGGCGATAGTTGGAGAAGTATTCCATGACTCTGCTGTTACGATAAGAATGTCAGTGAAATATTTCTTCAACACCGCTGCTGCGACTTCTTTATTTGATCAAGTTATTAGTTTTCTATCGATAGATTGTGTATAATCTACGTCATTTTAATTTTATATTAATTTTAATTTTAGCAGTATTAATTTTGTTGCTGTTACACAATAAATAATAGTACAAGAACAGAGGGATCGCTCTCTGATAGCGAACTTGCGAGTTTAAACCTAGTTACAACGTCGCTAATGTTCATATGCGTCGCTAATGCTTATATATAAAGATTTAACTGTGGAGCACACTCCTTTAAATTTTTTTTTCAATTTACGACTGTGGTGAATTAAAAAATTACTTTCAATAAGTATTTTTTAATAATGTATGTTGAATAAAAATCATTCGTTTCATTTCATAAACATTTTAGAATAATTTTTGACATATTCTCTAAAAGTATCTGAAAGATTATGTGATCTTTTATGGTACAGTTTATATAATCTTCGTTTGCTCTTATAAATTCCTATTGTCACCCACTCGACTTTTACTACGTTTGCAACTGTTACTGAAGAATGTTTAAGAAGTAAATATTTGCTAAAGTTCATTGCTTATAAGGGAAAATAATACTCCATATAAATAGTCTGAATTGTTCCTGTAAGAAAGCGATGGAAGGTTTTTTACCATGTTACTTCTAAATTTCCAGGTATTTTACGTTAGTCGGAACAAACACAATTTTCTCAATTTCCTGTTTTTGTGCATAGATAAAGTAATGAAACCAGTTGTCCACAGTAATCTTAACTTAGTTTTTGAATTATAATTTGTACATTCGTAAAAATATTGTCAATACTAGTTTCACTACTACACTACACTAAATGCGCAATGCGTGTAACTTTAAAGAATAATTTATCAAGATTGTATGATTTGACCAAGGAGCAAAATTTTATACTGATGGAAGAAGCTTCCAGGAGATTGATATTAAAGTCTCCGCATACTACAAGTGGTTTATTCTATTTATTA